>DWQL01001551.1:0-11205 GCA_018231265.1 Noctuana haematospila
ACTTTATTTATGAGATGTTTTCAGTACTAACTGAAACTAATTGCGTTAATATATATTGTATATCTTTTTACTTATAACATGAATATATTAATCATAGGATGATTGGGAAACAAATAATTATTTTCCATAGCTCAATTCTATTCCTTTCCGTAGCCTTAAAGGACATGTTGTTATGAGTTTAGTGAAATTAGTAGAAAGGTTCCTCCACGATTATTCTTGGCAGTGATAGTATTTGGGTCTAAAAATATAATAGTATTTTGTTAAATTTTGTATTGCTTGCGACTGACTTATTTCTATTATAGTGATGTAGCAATAAATAAGGCTTGCTTGCATCTTTTATCATAATTATAACTATCCTATCTATCAGAACAGTATTTTCTAAAATTTGAATGTGGTTAATATTTGTACTTATTTTTTATCTGTACTAAAATATAAAGCATTTTTTTTTTTTAATTATGCAGCAGAAAATATATCAAAAAATTATTAATGGTCCAATGAAATACGCACAAAACTTGCACGAATTTTATAAATTTATTTTCTCTTTCATTCTACTTGTTGACGATTATTTGGTTTACTGTTTATAGTTTTTTTAATTTAAATTTATAGTATATTCTTTATTAAATAATGATATTACTATGTCATACTAGCAAAAAAAATACACTTTAAAGTGACATAAGTAGCTAATAATAATATTTGCTTATCAAAATTGCGCCAACGCTGCAGTTAGTCGGTAGTTTAAGATCAAAGGACCAAATCCTATGTCCAAGAGAAAATATTCTTCCAGAATACGTAGAAATATAAAAGATCTATATTATGTTGTAACCAAACATTATTAAATAAATTAAAGTGTAGATTCAAATTAATAAAACATAGTAATATAACACACTATCTTTTATTCTTGTTCACTTATTAAGTTATCACCCTTGTATATTTACAAATAAATATAAATACATAAATACATTAGCATTCATACACCAGTATTCCTAAACTTTTATACATTTTAATAAATTCTAAGACCCAGTATTATTTTGGAGTCACTTACAATTTAATATTGTTTCTTTTTCGTTACTTTCATGAAGAGCACCATGTCTGTAACAAATGAAAGGAACATTTCTTTAATTATATAATTTTTCTGGCACTTACCAAGGCAATTATCACTTTTGTGGTAGGCTAGTAGACGAAGGCGGTAAACAATAAAAAAGGTACATTAATTTCAAGAACCATTTCAAACATTTATTGGAAAAAATGTTATTAAATTGTTCGGTTGACTTAGTCCTCGCTTAAACTTGGTTAATTTAGGCTTTAAATTATTGTCCACGTGGCCAAAACCGCGGGCTTTCGTTAAATATATTAAAAAAACAAACTTACTTATAAATAGCGCCATTACAACCGCCAACATGAACCACAGCCAGCATTTCCACGCGCCTTTACTATGTTCTTGTAGTCTTTCCGACTCCACTTTCAAAGACGACATATTTCGATCTGTCAGGTCTGAAGCTTTCTGAAGTGCCTGGTAAATAATTACATCGTAAATATTAATAATAACACCTCACACTAGTACTAAGTGTACAAACAGCCAAACTGAGAACAGGAAATCAAACCCAGGTCCATTTAAACGTTGGACTAACATGGTGTCTACTATCCCATAAGGGCCATCAAATGCAAGGTAACTAATATACTCAGTTGTATTACATAATAAAAAAAAAAAATTAAGAATATTGCACAGTGAATTAAATTAAACTTAATGTACACAGTAATACATTAAACACAAAGTAATCTTATTATTATTAATTAGCATTATAACAGACAACTTTAATAATATAGACAATCCGTCCCTCGAAACATTGGAACAAAACTTACCTCAGTGTCTCCTCTGATAATAGTGCTAGCTATCTGTGACTGCTCCTTCAAACTCTTCGTGAGCATGACCATATTTTCAGCTACTTTTTCTTGCATATTCTGATGGTACTTAAGTAACGAATCTATGTCTTCCTGACTGCTACTATTGCTTGTGAAATTTGGCGCCTTGATTATGTTGCGTTTCCTTAGGCTGTCATCGCTATCTACTGAAAACAAGCGATAGGTCACTAGATGCGCACTGTTGTTTCACCCATAAATGCTTAAAATAAAAAAATACAATAAAGCCCAAATTAAGTATATTATGCCATAACATAATTATGTTACTTCTGGATAATGAACAATTCCAACTCTGAAAGAATTATTAAAATCGGTCAGTACTTTCAGAGATTACCTATTACTAACAAAATTATCATTCAAATAACACCTGACACAGCTTTATTGGCCAAATATAAGTACAAACTGTGTAAGTGTCAATAAAACATGCCTATTAATTCAATACATAAAATCACCTTGACCAAACAATTCAGCTCTCAGCTCAGTGCCATACTTGACAACTGTTTTTTGATGTATCTCCTGAGCTGATAAGTCTGCTGAAATGGTGGCTGCCCCGTGGGAAAGTTGTTGCACTGCTTCTAACTGCAACATAATAAAAGAAGACATTATATTTGACAACGGAAGAATTTCTGTTTGTAAATATAAAATGTTGCAATTGCAACAGTGTGACAAGTAAAAAAAATCTATCCTACTTTCCAAGCTTATTTATAAGCTAATATCTGAAAATTAAAATGGATTTCTCACATTTGAAGCCTGTGGGCTTGATGTATTCCTAACATTTAAAGTCTGTGGGCATCCACACCATCCACACCTTTTTGGGCTATATTCTTGGTAAAATTAAGTTGTTAGAGTCACTAGGTACTTGATGATAAGAGTTCATATAACTTATACATATATACAATATGCATATATAATTAATGTGAGCAGTAGAATAGTGTCTATTTGAGAAGTTTTAAAGTTAGTCACCTTTTCCATTGGAGTATTTAGTGTAGCTGTTTGTAGTAAGCCTTTGAGAAAAGTGACTCTTTTTGTGTATTCTGCCAGAACATCTTTTGCTGGTTTACTGAAAAATAAAAGATAACCATGAATTTTCAATTGGTTAATAATAAGGTACCTATATCAGACTAATACAGAAAAACTTAATATTTGATTTTATTGGAGTGTTGAGTTTTATTTCTCTCTAAAATTTTTAAATACCATTTATTGAAATTTTGATGTTGAGATAATAATATCAGGGAGCAAATAACATACAGCCCATATGGCATAGTTGTTTGCCATTCAATTAATATTAATATTCTATGTTAAATTTGATTCCCACAAAACAAAAATATGAGATGTGAATTACGACTTTCTGTTAAGTCATTGTGTGCGCTTTTAGTGTCGGCAACCTGTGATACAGGGGACACTAGTAAGGAGCAACATGTGAGGTGTTTAAATACTATTAAAATTTACTGTTATGTATTAATGCTTTGACTTACTCCGGCCCGGTTTTAAGTTCTGTTAACATGTCACTGAGGGATTCTACGTAGCTCTTAAGCTTCATATTTCCGTCCACGGGTTCTTGTTTGGCAATAAGTTCACATTTATTTAGTAACATACGTACATTCATTTCTAATCTAGACTTTTTCTTTACAACTAGGGTTGGCTTCGCAGATCTATCTAGTGTCATTTTAATTCTATGTTTAGAAATGAAGCTATTTGAAAATCAACGAAACGAAAATGTTTACGTGGACGTGGACTAACAAAATTCAAATAAAATGTTTATGTATTGATTTTTACGTGATTTTAAATCAAAAATCAAATCAAAACGTAAATCATTGACACTTGACACTGTTGTTGTTGTCACTTGTCATTGTGTATGTGTCAGTTGTGTTGACAGACTAAGAAGAGATACTTCTACTTCGTTCGTATTCATTGTAGTCACAGATTAACACAGAGGAGTGAACAATCTATGGCAGCAAGCTTTTTTTAGTTTAGAAATTAAAAAATCAGCCAACATTTATAGCTGGGTTCTGAGGTACATACTAAATGAACTGCATTATTACTTAAGATTTGTACCTAATTAAATTAATGCATGGAAAATATTATCTGCATTAAAATACATAATAATTTATTTTAGTGTTATATAGCATTAAACTTAAAATACATAATCTATATAAGATTATTTTGAGTAATTTAAACAATAAAGTATCTATTTTTTTATTATGGTATTCTTTCATTCCATTCAAGGAGCATATGTAAAAAATTAGAACATTCCTTACTCATACATACATAAAACAAGGAAAAGTATGTAAAACTTTTAATGAACCAGATGAATACTTAGAATATAAAAAATTCTTATGATTTAGGTGCCGGTTTCTTGGCAGCCTCAGCTTCTGCCTCACTCTTCTCAAAATTAGCAATTAACTTTTCGACTTCTCCACTGGTAAGAATTCTAATGACAGTTTTGTTGTCTGTACGGGTCAGAGTTGCCATCTCCACTGCAACAGAAAAAAAATTTAAACTGAAAGCCATGATTAAACAATTATTTCTATTACTACAACTGAAGAAAGCTATTGAGCTTTCTTAACATAAATATTGATTTATGTCCATTTGTAGCTTACTTTTAGAGGAGGCATTGTCATACTGTAAGATCTTACAGGGTGTTGACAGGGTACACAAACACCCAGAGAATAAATAAAAACATAATCTTTTAAACTTATCCTGCATTGAGAATCAAATTTCATAATTCTAAGACTTTAAATTACCTTTTTCTGGTGTCAGTTTGGTCATGTCCAAGGTCTTGCTCAAGACCTTGATGGCCAGAGCCTGAGCTTCAGCCAAAGTAGTCTCATTCTCTTTATACTCCTGTTTCAGGCTTGATACTGCTGCCTGAAAACATTAAAGTTTCATTATTTACTTATTTGTGGAAGAGAAAAAAGCAAGTAATTAGCCACTATATTATTAGCCAATAAATTAAAACGCCAAATTAAAAATGGTGTCCAGTGTTAATTTTACAGACATTAATTACATTAATACATAAAGTTTTGATATTATGTTCATTAAGACAATGTGTTTGTGTTGTGTCAGAAACAGACATTCTGTAAATTTTAAATCAGCTTAAATTTGTTTCAACTACAATTAGAAAAAACTACTAACTATAAACTTAAAATTGTGGGTAAAACACTGCTTTCAGCATTACAGTTAAAAACTACAGCAGTAAGCGAGACTACGCAGAATTTGTACTATTTTTGTTAAACAAAAATTTTTTTTTGTTTTGTGAAGAATAACTATTAGATGACCCTTCCTTTGTATTTTCTCCATGGACTGTGAGTAAATGTTTAGTTGTATTCTGAAACTTACAGCGCTGTTGTTTCCGATACAAGTTGCTTTCCAGCCTCCATAGTTACCACTGGGGTCGGACTGATAAAGCTGATATCCATAGTGCTTGTCCCAGCCCATGTACAGTATGGAGACACCAAAAGGCCTTTTGCCTGTAGAAATTGTACATGTATAAATTGATATAAGTAAAATTGAAAAAACTTATTGATTTATTATTTTGCCCTTACCTGCAACCCTTTTCATGGCCCATTAAAAAGTAAAGCTTTTACTTCATATATTATTACGTTAATACAGCAATTAATTACTGTTATTATGAAGTATTATTTATTAATTATTGTCACACAGATTTATGTTCAATAAAGTCACTCAATTGAATATAAATCTACATAATTATTTGTAAGCCTGATTTGTCTTAAAACTGTAATAATTATTGCTATATTAGATCTACAAAATACAGACTATTTACCTCCATATTGTGTGTAGGCCTGTTTAACATCACACAGCCATGAAACCAACTGTTCGCATGGAATAGACTCTCCGTACTGCAGCAAGTATCTTTGAGCGATGAGTCGAAGTTCATTCGTCAATACATTAGCGTCAGACGTAATGCCGGCTACTGAACAAACCATATCATCATTCAACTTATAAATCTTCTCAGAAAAGAATACTTCATCTAGGAGCTTGTTGGTATTTCTTCGCTCTGCTGCTAGTAGAATTCCGTCTGTGGCTAAAATGCCTAGTGACGTTCCTGCGTGGCTGATAGCTTCCATCGCATATTCGACCTGATACAGGCGACCTGGCGATTAAAAAAGTGACGACAGTAAGTCTTAATTACAAAAAATATTTAAATAAATAAAACGTTAGAAGTACCTTCTGGTGAAAATATAGTAGTTCTCGTGTCATAACGCCGGGCCTAAGAGGAAAATAAAGATTTTTATATTATACAAAATCGAATGACCAAGCAAGAACTCATTAACCTGCTTTATTATAGAACTTTGTTATATTTATAATAATGAAAAGGTAGAACTTGCCATTTTTTAATCTTATAAGTTTTATTGTAAACAAGTAAACAATTGTATAATTTCAATTCTTTTCTCTTGATTAGATTTAAAATTATGCTTTTTACTTTTTACCGGAGCAATACAAAATGACAGCGCAATGACAGATAACTTTGAAATTTGCTGAGTGTTTGTTGCGGCGACTCGTTCGGAAAGTGGTAGAATTTTAAAAGAGCAATTAGGTATTCAAAATTCAAATGTATACTCTGTGCTATTTTATATGTATAGTATAAATATAAAATTGCTTTATAAATTAAATAAAATGCATAACATATTCAAATTAAATAAACTTTTATTATAGTTATTAATTCCATACATTAAAATAGAAATTAATCAGTTTCATTACTGTTAGCTAATAGCGCCATCTGTATTTCAGATCTCATCATAACGTATACATTGTGATTCACTATAGTGACAAACTTACGCTACTCGACAAAAGATAGCGTTACCAGGTTGTTTCATAAGGATTCTAAGATTCATAAATTAGTTCAATGGTATTTTTCGTTATAAAGGATTTATAAAAAAAGCAGTAATTAAAAAAATTTGTACAATAACGGCGGCTTCTACAAGTAGGCCACAATCATTACGCCTTCGATTAGTTAAAATTTACCATAATTATTTTGATAGTAAAAAGCGAAAATAACCCGATCGCATTGTCCAAAAAAAAAACCTTTGTGGTCAACTTCATGTCGTTCGCTGATAGCAATATACACTTTTTGCAACCAATGTAGCAGTGATTAGGTTTGTACTCAATGTAGCGCTACTAAGGATATCAAATTATCGTACAGATTTGGCTGGCTCATTAGCTGAGTGTGCGCGTGCGCGCTGCTAACTTATGTTACGTTTGGTGGTTCGGGTTTGTCGGGTAGTTTATGTTTGGTTAGGGTAGTTGTGCTGTGGTCTGACCGAAGTGGTAACCCCACAGAATTGATTTGGCTAAGAATGAACCGGCAAATCGTTAAACGTACCTACGTATTGATCGGCTTATAATATACCTAATTATGTACTTTAATTATGGAAAATATACTGTTACTTTACACATAAAGAGATATTAAAAAATAGCGCTTTATTAGAAATCATTCATACACGTATAGGTCACTTAATTCTACTTAATATTATTATACTACAATAACAATACAAGTAACCGGTATTAAACGAAATAAACAAATAAAATTATCCCTCACTACAACTAAATATTTGACTGACAATTTAATAACATTTACAATTTTTACAAATTAAATTGTGCAAATCTACTGTGCTAACATTTTATATAATTTTGTTCAAGTTACCTGTACTCGTATTATAACTACTCAGTAATGTTTTAGTGATCAATAACATACTTATTACAACTCCACGACAGCTGTAAGCAGAGGTAGATTTCTTGATCAAGATATAAAATTGTTTGCAGATAAAATTGATAGACGGACTAAAGATAAAGTGAACCTAAATACGCTCGAACAAACAAGAAATTGTGATACGTATTATTAAAAAAAAATACGCATTAAAATTTCTATGCCAAATTCTTTCATGCTGTTAAAATCGGTTTATCAAACGGTATGTTAAACTATATAAACAGTACATTATATATTAAAAGTAAACATTGATTGAATTCTTAATAAATAAATTTTCATTAATGTTAAAATTAATCAAAGAATGTAAAGTAAATTTAGTTATTATAAATTAAAAAAGAAACTACATTATACTAAGCAGTGCTGTCTCCTCCTGTAGATCCGGCAATTTCAACTAGTCACATGACGCTTCGTGTAGTCGATATCAAGTCGAGGATAGGTTGAACAAGAACATACATGAGGATCATTATTACGAACACCATGAGAGCAGTAGCTAGGCCTCCTTGTGGAGCACTAAAGTAATCCATATTGAATCCAATAGTCATCGTGATAAGGCCCATAGAAACAGCAAATAGACCGACAGCCATATGGAGGATTTTTACAGGTCCACTTCTCACAAGCAAGCGCACTTTTGACGAGAATAATGCGATAATCCCCGATACAAAAATAATCAGGGTGAAGATTAAAGCAATAACTCCTGAAATAAAGTAAACATAAATAATTAATTAAACAAAATATCTACCTTAATATTGGCAGTGCTATCTACCTGCTGCAATGTTACTGGATAATTTGGTATCACTACATTGTATAAAACATAGTCGCTTTCCCTTTGTATGTTTAAATCTTTAAAACTACGCAACCGATTTTGATGCGGTTTTTTTAATAGACAGAGTGATTAAAGAGGAAGGTTTATATGTATAAATTTTCACAGTTTTTCTGTAGTGTATTTAATATCAGCATTGCACCCGTGCGAAGCTGGGGCGGGTCGCTAGTTTTTAATAAATTAATGATCTACGAGTATCTTTAAAAATGTTTTAAAAACTTTTCCTTATTTTTCCTATTAAATTTAACGTCAAAAGTATTAACTTGGGTTTTTGAAAGATATCGTGCCGTCACACATGTCGTGGTAATCTCGAAATATCTTACAACTCTTACAATGGTATAGATAAGAAGTGAAAATGGAATGCTTACCGCAGATTCCGTGAGCCGTGTTAATCTGCATGTTCACCTCAGCTAGAGCCAAGAAGGTACCAGCGATGACGAATATAGAACCAATCAGTTGGAGACATCCATGGACTACCCGTCTACTGTCTTTCTTTAGTTGGAAGGACCACGAATTATGTCTGTGGAGTGTCAGCACTGCTTCTACCAGAAATAGCTGATACTGAAATAAAAGTTTACAATTATGATTATGAAAGTATTACATACATACATTCAATGTCGGAAATTAGTTACGATCGGGAAAATACAACCTAGGTTACCTTACAAAAATATTGTTAAACTCGTGCTATATATAAATAAATGTGGGAACTACTTTGTAAGACGATGTATGAAGAAGAAATATGTCAGTGTTTGAATATAGAATGTAAGCGTACAACATAAGAGGATCGAGAGACAGATGAGGGATGTGAGTGGAGAGCGCGAGGGCTTATAAAATAAATAAGATGTACTAAAGAAGCCTTCTTATTTCCATCCCACATAAATATATAGATAAATATAAATATATGTATAAACTAATAGTATGAAATATGTAAATACTTACATACTATTAATAAATCGAACACTAAGAATTAAAACAGTTTTAATCTTTGCAAGGAATTAACAAAAAGTGCAGCGGGCACAGACTGCGAAATAAATGCTCCGAGAGCCTTATTTCTTTTTCCATTCTTATTTCATCAAAAGAATTTAAAATGTCTTAATATTTGTTTCGCGCCCACTTTCAAGTCTACTGTTTTAAGTAATATATTAGTATGGTGCTTATAAAAAAAAATTATATTTGATCATATCAGATGTGTCTTTCAATAACATATTAAATCACTTATGTAGGTAGTAGGTACGGTACGTACGCCAGTTCCAGCGAACACGATATGCAATTGCAAATTGCTGACGGTTCCATTTGGTTCCGAGGTAAGCGCGAAGTGCCACAAACAGAATACCACTATCGCGACTTGCATGTGATGGAGAAGGTTGATCAGCTGGCAGATAGAGGCCCAGGCGGCATCCCAGGTGGAGCTGTACGCATCTCCGCTCTCCTCATCGTAAGCGCCAGGAGCTCGAGTCAGTTCGGCCTGGTAGGGCACATGCTCACGAACTTCGAATACTTCCACCTTCTCAATAGACTGCTGGCTCGTGCTCGGTCTGTCCATTTTGACCGCTTATGAACAGATTATCCTCAACGAACCCTTATTAGGCTGATACCTCCACTTCAGCTAGGTGGTCGTACAGAACGCGGTCACATGGAACCTATCAGTTTACGAACTAAGTATTTTGGCGAACGATTCAAGTTATCGATGCTCTTGTTTCTGATAACATGAGAGTATTCGAGCGGTTGCCCTGCTATCGTAATAGGATTGACAGCTTCGAGATTAGGATCTTGCGTAATGTTGCAATTGGGTGAGTCGAGGTGAATATTTGGAGATTATTCCTATCTGCCGCTGTTAAAGAAATGTTGAAATTCGTTTTGCGGGTGGCGTTTTATTTACTATGTTTATAAAAATTGAGATAAACATTTGTTTTTTGTACTTTATTATTTTAAAAAATTGTTATAATCACGAATTTAGTTTAGATAAAACGTAGATATTGCTTTTTGGCACCAAGGTAGGTATACTGGATCAAAAATAGGCCAAGCATAAATAAGTAGGTACACCAATTTATTTATTACGCTTTAGATATCCATGTAGGTAATTTGTTGTACAGCACGGTTATTTGAATTTAATTAATGACGTGTTAAAAATTTATGAATCCCGGTGCCATATACATTTCTACGTAATTTGACCCGCCTTCTAATTAATAAAGGAGCTGATGTATCTTCGCCCGAGGTGGAGGCTGCGTGAGGCGGACCCCATATTATGTCATTGCAGAGCGTAATAATAAAAGCTAGTGGTGTGAGATTTTAGAGGAATTATTTCTATATTAATGTTGCTTAATTTTTTACACATTAGTATTATGAGTATGTAATTTATTACTGATTTTAATAACAGAACTGTTCTAGCGTTGATGAGACCATTTTACCATAATTTTATTCAAATTTAATACAACTTAACAGGGTGGAAATACTGAACTGGAAATTTGTCTAAATCGGAATGAAAGACAAAATGCAGTTTAAAAGTCGGAAAGACTCTTTAGGATAGTAAGGAGGAGTAAAAATTAATGTAAATAGAGCGTAAATTAAACAGATTAGATGCAAAAAAGAAGACAGTGGTAGGTAATGCTGCCAGCGTTCTGAGCACTATACAAGATGGAGTATTGAATATTTATAAAATAAATAATAAATAAAAACATTTTTATTCATCATAAGGTATTTGTATACACTCAATGAACGTCAAATACACGGTACATCGGCT
>DWQL01001552.1:0-11203 GCA_018231265.1 Noctuana haematospila
GTCCATGGGCGGCAGCGACCACTTAACACCAGGTGGGCTGCATGCTCGTCTGCTGCTTCATATCATAAAAAAAAAAACTAATATGAAAAACGTAAATTACCTCCGTCTGTATAATTTTATCTTTGTATCTTTTTGAATTATTATGGGAAAATGCATTTGGAATTTGAGAAGTATTTTGAAGAATGATTGTCTTTTATTATAACCATTTGTCATATTATATTATAGCAGACTTATGTTAGAGTTAATTTCTTTTGTGAATTTACAAAATTAATGTTATTTTTCATTTTGCAATATGTGTTTATCATAAAAAAAGGTAAACAATAAATTTATTGTAAAGTTCAATAATTTAATTGTTTTAAAGTAGATTTAAAAAGTTTTGTCTTTAAAAATTTTGTAAAGAAAACTAATTTAATTTAAAATACGAATGTAAATGAATAACCCACTTACTTTTTCATTTATAACCTGTATTTTCTGTATCACTGAATTTAAAAATTCAATTTAGAAATGTAAAAAACAGAAAAAAGATAGAATTGTTTTAAAAAGTCGTGTTGTTTGTGTATAAAGTGTATTTTAGGTTACAAATAAGAATTGAAACAAAATATAAAATTTTCATAACATATTTTTTAATGTAAACATGTCAATTTAGCAAACAATTTATCTAGAGTATTTATCTAACAGTCTTATTATTTTACAAGAGTATAACATCACTGCAGAATTGAAAAGGAAATGCAATGTTGATTTAAATGCAAGAACAGTAAACTCAACGTTAAAATACTGCAAAGTTTACAGAATCAATTGATCAACAACTTGTCAACCAAATTAATCTACTTAAATAATGTTAGTCAATAAATAAATCACTTATATTAAGGTAACTTCAATAAATTAGATTGATTCACCCTCGTCCAAGCCAGACTTGAAGGGTAGGCAGTCGCAGTCTTTGGTTCCCTATTTACATAATTACAATATATCAACATATGATACAAAAAATTTCCTTTTTTTCCTATTCGATGATACTTCATTTCTGCTTATAGATATTAACTTGTGGCGGCGATACGCACAACAACATATTTTTAGCATATTTTCAAAACTCGCAACTATTTACGAAGGGAACATTAACAATTAAAATTGTACGTTAAACAGGCGACCGGCTAGACATTTTAAAATAAGAATACTGTAGATAATACGAGATATTAACTGATTTGACAGCCGATATAAAAAAAAACAGAATAAAAATAATTAAACTAATAGAAACTTAACCTAATAAACATTAGTAGGGTCAAGAACGATCATCTTGATACGTGAACACTTATCACTAATATAGTCTTTTCTTCAGTACACTCCCGTCGGGTCTAGACCGAACATTTTGGATTTTTCAGTCCGTTTGCAAAAAACACTAAACTCCGCACTTTTTCAGTACACTCCGGTAGGGTCGAGAACGAACATTTTGATGCTTTTTCAGGAACTTGGTAAAGTAGAGCTCAGTTTGATTGTTGCTCAGTAGACACCGGTTGGATCAAGGACAATCATCTTGATTTTTTCAATAAATCAGCTTTTGACTTTGAAAAAGGTTATTATTCAATAAACACCAGTGGGATCCAGGCCCAACATTTTGCTGAATTTTTCTTGATAAAGATAGAAATTAATATTTTCTTCAATATCTTCCAAATATTTCAACTTTTTATTCAGTAGATGCCCGTGGGATCCAAAACCTTGATATTCATATTGAAAATAGTTTTCGAACTCTGTCGATCGATCTTATTTACGATAAGCGAACAATGAGCGCGCGAGACTGGATAAGGACGTGCGAACGATGTAGTGGGTGTCTTACGACTGGTGGCTGCGCGACCACGTGCCTTACTTTTATACCTGCTCTCGTGCGCAGTTGCGTATTTTTTTTGCGATTTGAATTTGGAAGCTTTCAGGCCGGTGGGCGTCCGCACGCCCCCGCCCTTGCATGGTTTTTTTCATTAGCTTTTTTATCAAAAAACCTAAAATACGCCATGCGGCCATCCTGCTCTTATTGCTCTTAGCAACAAGCTATATGTGTTAGGGTAGAATTTCTACGCAAACTGATTCGATTATCATATTATTATTTTAAATTATATATCTAATTACAGAAACTATTTATTTAATTACTGTTTAAAAATTATATCTAATGTTTCTCATACTCCGAAAATAAACGTTCAAGACACTTAAATTGTTCTACAGAGTATTAAATATGACAGAAGTTAAAAAGTAAAAATTATAAATATAGAAATTAGAACGAATAAAATTTCAGTGACGTGTAAACTCGTGTAAAAAATACTAGTACAATTACAATAATGTAACGGCGTAGGTAGCGTTCACGTATACGAATGATTTAATTTCCTACGGTGGCGAAATATCTACACATGACCAAAAAATAAACAACTAGCAAATCTATTGCGCATGATATGCAGATTTTTCATTTAAACGTGCCAGAACAATGATTAGCTCATTGTAATTGTAAAAACAATTATTATTTAAAAGAATAAGGAATATTGATGATTAACTGAAATGTAAAATTAAAATATGATTGAATAACTTAACAATTCATTTTAAAAAATAAACTTTTATTAATGAAATATAATTAAATGATTAAAGTCTAAATAAGCGTTGACATCTTAGGCTATGACCACACTTTCCCATTCCTTTGCGACAGATCGCTATCGTATATAATCCTATATAAACGGGAGCTATCTCTTATAATCTCCAAAAGAATCACCGCTAGTTAAACAGTACTAGAGACTTAAAAACTTCCCCTTACTACTACAGATCTGCATGGCAATTTATGACGGGTTTAAGAGCTCAAACTTGGGCTTATAGATTAAGATAACGTACCTACGAAATAAGTTAATAGGCTATTAGATCTTATATTTTAATCTACTTATGAACAATTAAACTGTAGAATCCTCTAGACTAATTATTATTGCTAAACGTTTAATTTACGTTTAACATCAGGTATATCATTAGATAAAGGTGGGCAGTCACGAGAACAGTAAAAGAGAAAAGATGAGACAGGAAATGGCCCTACACTCGTTTAGGATGGGCATAAACATGGAAACTTCACACATTATATGATTGGCCGAAAGACCACGATGCAGGTTTGACATTTTCCAATTAGCATGGTTATGCTTTATCACGTCACACAATCAGCTAAACAAAATTGAGTAGGATAAGTTGATAACTCAAAATATTTATATACAAGCTGTTTAACGTTTGATGAAACATAAAAAACAGCTCTCCCGTCAGGCACTTCTCAGTACTTCTCTATTCTCCATGCTTGAAAATCCATGTCCAAACGCAAACAAAGTAGAATTGTTATGTTGCCAGAAAAAAAATCATCCCTCGTAATCTGGATCCTAGCGTACTCACAAGCTAGCAACATGCTAGCAACGTTGACCGCGGTAGGTGCTGGAATGAATCACCGCTTGTAGCAAATTTCATACGCCCTTCTGTTTCAGACGGCACGAAGCCATCAGCTGTATTTAATAGATAACAGTCGTTAACCTGGTCGTAAGTTCTTTTGGGCGGTTTGACAACATTCGACACGGGTTGACCGCTAATAGACCCAGTCTTTCCCAGGTTTAGGGTTACCGGTGTATATTTGCGAAGACCGTCTCAGTCGTCATGGGTACACATCCACTTACGATATCGGATAGGACCTTCCTTCTTACTTGGGGTTTGACAACTCCATATCAGTTGGTTTGCAGGGTCGTTTACTACCTTTTCAAGATAAAAAGAGTTTTTCATACAATTTTACAAAATATCTAAGAGGGGCATATTCTCAAAGCAAGATGTTTAGCCACTGTTTATGACGTATTTAAAAGCTAATACCTGGTCTTACGGATTAAGATAAAGGCAATGGATTTGCGAAATAAGTTAATAGACGATTTCTAATCTTTATTTATTTTATATTCGCCGCGGAATTTGTTAATGGGTCGAGGATTAAGGATGCGAATGATCAGAAGACGGCCTAGTCTGTTCTGTCCTGTTCGGAATCAAACCCAGGACCCTCCGAATGAGAAACCACCATGGTTATTACTACACAGCACGGGCCGTCGCAACTCACTCGGGTATAAACATAAAATATGGAAATTAAAACAATGCGTTTTAAAATTTAACTAAATTAGTAACATATTTTTTAAGTTTCACATTAATTATTAAGTATTACCAACTAAGTATTAATTAAACAATTATTTATCAGCTTGTACAATTTGTCGGTTTACCACAATAAAACGCGTCTTTTAATATAATCAAGATCTAAACTTAATCGAGATATAATTTAATGCCCCATTAGCGACTTGATAACAATCTAAAACATTCATTTAAATTGATTTATGGCTATATTATTGTAATGGTAATTATCATTTGATAAAGTTTTTATATGTATTTTACTGTATAAAAATTTTGCAGTTGGATAGAAATTGAGTGGTATTTTGCTTTCGACTACAAAAAGGCTTCAAAACAAGACTTATTATGTTCGGATGCAAGTTGAAGTCACTTCAAACCATGGACTTCTACATCACGGTTACGTCTAATCTCAAATTACTCGTAGAAAATAACATCAACGTCTGGGTTTAACATAATATAACGGATTTAACATAATAGTTATCACGGATTTAATATAAAAGTTAACTGTCTTACTAACGTACTGTATTGTGAAGGATAGAAAGATTTTCTATCCTTAAATTATGTTAAATCTAAAATTGATTAAAGAAACTATCAGGATACCGATTGCCATTCCAACTCGAGACCATTACGAGACAATTGAGAAGCCAGTAATAGTAAAATAGCAGACTCGGAAACCTGAATGCATTATAAAGGCTCAAAAAACGAAGAGATTTTTTTGCAATTTTAACGCAATTTTTTAAGATAATCGAGATGGGCGTTCGCTATTTCAATAATGTTTGCCATTAGAGAGTTCGTATCTTTTGAGTTTTTCTAAATTGTTTTACAACTTGCGCAAATGTTCTTTAAACTCCATGCAATCGTATAATTGTTTAATGTGTTTTTTAATGTTTTTATTGCGATTGTTTTCTGTTGTTTGCAACAAAAGGGCGAAATGTAACGTTTGTTGCGCAAAAAATTGCAACCCTAACAGATTTTACGATTGGAAAGCATTTAAAGTAAGCTTTCTTTCTTTCTCAGAAATACTGTCGTCTAAATATATATTAGGTAATGTCTAAATATTAATGAGTTAGTAACTAATAAATGTAAAATATATCATGAGGGTTCAAATATCGTGCAGAATAGGATCAGTTCTTTCTAATTTAAAACGGCATATCTAATCTAATCATCGTAGAACAGTCGAGAGTCTAAACTATTCTCAACAATTCCGTTTGTCTTTTCCCTGTGAACGAGTTTGAATAAAAGAAAGCAGACATGAACTTTGCTCGAGCTATATTCGCCAATAACCCAACCGACTCAAATTTCACCAGATTCTATTTGATTTTGGTAGAATCCGCATGACTTCTTCATTGTCCGGGTAATTTTTGGTTTGGAGTGTTTTGAATTAGAAATGTTTGTGTCATTGAACTAAGATCGTCTCGATGTTTTGGAAGTTAGGTATAAGTTCTAATTAGAGAGCAGTGATGGCGCAGTAGTTAGATTTTGGCGTGTCGTTCCAGTGTATCCAAGTTCAGTTCGCACGCACCATTTTTGATTTTTTAATAATTTCTCTCCCAGTGCGAATTGTACCTACAGGTTCTACTACCTTAATTTCATCGAAATCTGTTCACTCGTTTTTTAATATTATTATCATCATCTCGAAAACATAATCATAAGCCTTATTTATACAACACAAACAATATCTGTGCTATAGATACATACAAATCTGTATAAATTCGAACACGGTCTATCGAATAGGTACTTATCCATATTCAAACCACAATTTTTTTTATATGACGTAACTTTATGATTGTTACGCCCTATTTAATTAACTACTTGAATTAATTCGCAATGTCCCGATAAGCAATAGGTAGCTATATGGATGAATTCACGACATTTAGTATTAAATCTTCCCGTTAGCAATAGCTACCGAAATTCCGAGAATTAACATGATTAAACGTTACCGTTGACTGTTTGACTGATAACGCACAGCCTATCAGCCACAATGGACCTTTTTTGTGAAGATGGAAGCTATACCTACCGGTCAACCTCAAATAGGACAGAAGTCTGAATCATACGTTTGCTACTCACGCTGCTACTCACTAAGATGGTCGCCTAGTGTGTCCGGTAACCACCCTCCCTAAACAAAACACAAGAACTTGCTACAAGACTTGCTGCACGGCGGGTTATGAGGGCAACGGTGGTACCTCCCCGAGTTGAACTCTGTAAGCTCTGTCACCTATGAAATGTGATTCTAACTGTACAAAAACCGCCTCGGTGGCCAGCCTCACCGCGTGTGGAGGACTCCGGGATCTCCTGTGGTCTGCACATCGCCCCTAAAGGCTTGTCCTGTGATGTATGATGGACCTAGAAGCATGAACCTTAAGCAGCGACCAAATTTACTCGAAAGAAATTATAACAGTTGATAAGATTTCTGTAGCTCTTATGATTGTGTCCTCAATAGAAATCTTGTAGGCACCTACTTAATAAACGATGTTACCATGTGAATATATGTAAAATATAATTCCTTATGGATAATTACCCGCATAATATACAAGTAGTGTTGATAGCGAAATATGTAATTAATTATATATTGACTTCAAAGTTTCAGAATTAATTTAATATTGTGATATCGTAGCAGGTTTTTCCGCCTTTTCGGCGATGGCGGCACTTTGGGCTCCTAATTTTCCTTCCGGTTTAAATTTTATCTAGTTAAAGTTAAGTAAGAAGTTTAAAATTTGTTGCTGACCGGAACTCGTATACTTTAATTGGTTTCTTTTTTAGGGTTCCGTACCCAAAAGGGTAAAACGGGTCTTTATTACTAAGACTCCACCGTCCGTCCGTCCGTCTGTCTGCAACAACAAATACTAAAAAACAGAATAAAATACAAACTTTAGCAGGCTCCCGTACAACTACATAATAATATGTATACTTTTGTAACTAAAAATACTAATAAACAGTTTTTGTTATTTGATGGTGACTAAACATTTTATAGCTATTTATATTTAGTACCACACATTTTGCTAAAAAGATTGTTTCCTTTCAATAGTTACAGAACGTCTTAACTAATACAATTAAAAATGTAACCATTGAATCTAATCCTATAAAAGCGTATCCGCCGTGACAATAGTTCCAAGTGAATCTATGTAAGTAGGAGGTTTCTCGAATGCCTTAATAATTCCGCAATATACAGATTCTTCTTACTGTAAGCCAAAATATTTATGATCTCATAAAGTTCCCGCATACCAGTTGCACGAGATTAAGTCCTAAAGCCTCTGAAACAAAGCTGGAGACAGGAGCAGACATATTCTAATACCGGTAATGGCCAAAATACATCTAAATTGTGGATTTAGATGTTCAATTGTAATCCCATAAAAGTCACCGCGAGAACAAAAGTAGTGTCCTCCGTTGTCGTTCCGTTGCAAGTAATCCTATTAACAGTTTTGTGTTCTGTTACTTGTTTAGGTAATGAGCAAGTAGCTGATGGATGGATGGGCATTAGAAGTTAGTTTTAGCTTAATTTCTGCAGGTATGTATATGTATATTATGTACAATATGTACATGTCAATAATTAGAACTCGCGTTACGATAAAAACCGACTTCAAAGTTGTAGCGCACGTACCTATTTTTACATTTAAAACTTATAAGGTTTTCTCATGGATGCCGTTGTCAGAACCAAATCAAAATGGGACCAAACGGAAAGCATCAAATTTCAAATAAAAAAAAATCATCTAAATCCGTTCACCCAGTCGAAAGTTATGACGTGACAAATATAAAAAAAATTAAAAAAAAAAAGTAATCGCAAACCTTTTTTTTTTAAAGTCTGTTAAAAATATTGAATTTAAATTGATAAGATAGGTATATAAGACCACAATCTGGAATCAACCGTTCTTGAGTTATAAATGGTGTAACTAACCCGACTTTGTGTTATAATTTTTTTGAGGCACTGTTTGTTTTTTTATCTACACTGCCAGAATGGTGACAACCCTAAAATTAAATGTAATTGTACCTTTAATGTTATGCAAACATAATATAAGTAATTACAATATGAATAACAAGCTGTTTTAGTGCCTGTAGCGCAAAGGTGCAATTTATTTTTTAAAAGAACCGAAGCGGTCATCTTTGCCTATTTTTATTGCAGTAAAAAATAAGTTTACAAAACATTAAAAACGTAAACGGACGGACTGAGCTATATTTTTTACACAACATTTAATAAATTTCTTACATCTTTAAACAAATTTAATTTTTATATTTAAAAAATGTGTTAATATACGCAGCTTCTTTGCTTTACTTGCTCAGCAGGTATTGCCTTCAACCCTTTTCTGTGTCCCACTGCTGGACACGGGTCAGTCCCCACAACCGGGGCAAGCCTGGAGCATACTCCACTACGCTCCTCAGCAGGCATACAAATTAAATATTGGAAATATAATTACCATATCTATAATATACTCGTAAATATCCATTTAGTTATTCTGCAAACGTAACATGTGAAATCAAAATCAAATCAAAATGTTCATTATAAAGTACCTATTTGTATACACTGGATGAACGGTGAAATAATACGGTAAATCGGCTTTAGGCGCCTTTTATTTCCAATATATAAAATCTAATATACAACTAAGAACAAAACAAATCAATGACCAAATAACAGTTTAATATTATTTAATCGTTTCTCATCGTTTAATTTAATTGTCGCACTAATTTTTTACCGCTCTAGCTAACTAACCCTGCTAACAACCCTCTCACTCAACTTTATAATCTGTGGTTTGGCATAAAAGACAATATTCCTCTGATTAGTGCTTTTGCAATCGTCAAAAATGTATAACGCTGTCTATGGTCCCGTTACTAACCCTTAATTTACTACAGGGTTTATGTATTTTTACTTGTTTGAAGTTTGTAACCGAACCCTCGGCGTCAACTTTCCGTTAGTAGAAGGGTTAATTATGTATTCATAAGACAATTCATTGGTTTTCTCTAGCTACCGGAGAAATGCGCTATTGTTGGTTATTGTAAGGAATCTTTTGTACGGGTACCTGTTAAGTTATAATGCTCCAATTGTTCTAGTTTCTTTGTTATCTGTGCTACTGGCCCTTTGTGAGAATGTCAAGTTTATGAAACAATAAATTCTCAATAACTTTGGCGCGTCCAACATTTCGAATTCGCGTCGCTGTTAGATGGACGAAATGTCTGCTAATATTGGAAAAATGTACAGTTGAGCATTATGTATTGGTAACATTACGCATTCATTTTGTTCATATCAAATGATAAGTTGATTTATTAATTGACTTTCTAAAAATAGGAGGCTCTTGGTCGATTTTATTTAATGTGTGTGTACTTTATAAAATTGATTTGACAATTCTTTTTTTGAATAGACTAGCTTTAAATAGAATAGCTTTAATGGAGATTTAAATTCCATTTCACAATACAAATTCATGAAATGGAAACAAAATACTAGGTGCGATATATCTACATGAATAAATAGAATTAATAAAATTCGGTGAATACGAATAATGGTAAGCGTAGCCGTTGTTAATATTGATAACATATTTAAAAAAAACAGTTTATTTATTTCTTGTTTATCTATTATTTTAATATTTATTTTTGATAATCTGCCTCATTTCTTGTCTCTTTTAATTCAATTCTGTTCTAGTAAAATAATGAACAATTAATCATGATACGGCTTTTTGACAGAATGAATTCCCAGATGGAAATATAATGAGCCATAATCATAATACCGATAAAAAAGGGTTAACATGTCAGTGTGACAGCAGTACTTACAAAGACTGAGTAACGGACTCGTCTATTGAAACACCAGAATAACAAACGTTTTGATGAATTACAGATAAAGCTGGAAAAAACGCAAAAACAAACCTTATGTAACGCAAATAAAGTTTAATATTGATTAAAATGCATTTGTGTAAAGAAATGCAAAGTTAGTAAACAGCAGTACGGTTCTGCGGTATTGAAAACAAAAAAAAACGCCGAGGAAGTTTTACAAATGTTCCCGTTCATTTTATTTTTGTCTAATTTACGACACTGTGAGACCACTGTGCGTGCTCAAACAGGACCGCTATCTACCCACTGTGTTGATGTCCACAATGTAGACAAAAAAAACTATAGACAATTTTTTCCTAAAACAATTCATAGCGGACATTTGAATACGTTTATTGCATGAATTTTGACGGTGGCCAGTTCTGAAAATTCCTTTCAATGCAGCATATTATCCTTTACTTTAAGTAGCTGGGAATCGTAAATCATAATATAACGGTTTGGGGATTGTTATCTATGGTTTTTGGAATGGGACATAGTTGGTGCATAAATTAAAAAGTTATAAGTTATACGTTTTTATACATAGGTACAACAATATTTTGTACGAAATCATAACTAGCAGTCTACTGAATACTAAACCTTTGTGCTTTCCGTCACCTTAACAGCTAGTTTGAAGTAATTAGTTGCTAGATAGTTGCTAATACGAGCATAAATCATTTAATAGTTTAATAGAAATTGTAAATTAAGTATAGTCGCCGACTAAGAAATAATGGTTACGTAATTGAATTAACAAGGTATTGATCGGATACAGATTTTTGAGATCTTTCTACGTTCTGAATACGAGTTTGGAGCTGTAGGTTCTTATTCTGTTGGTGATGACAAACGTTACTTTTTACGTCGTTAGCTTTTACCGACTTCAAAAAGGGGTGGTTATCAATTCGATACGCATTGTATGTAATATTAACTAAACTGCAAGGCACACCATGGTAACCTTTTTTTTTAAATTGGTTCAGTAACTTCAGTACTTTTCAATATATGGACTAAACCGTGTGAGTGTGACAGCCAGGCTTTTTCATATGAGCTGCGGGTATAGTGTCAAAGGCAAAACATCTAAAAACCTTGGTCTTATTTTAATGCACGTAAATATAATCCGTCCTTAAATATTCATATAATTATTTCCACGGCCAAACTTACATGAGGCGACCATCAGTCTCCGGGGCAGCAGCGCAACATGCGACCTCAGGCAGGACACGAGCCTGCTTGAGGTTGGATGTAGATGTCCATGGGCGGCAGCGACCACTTAACA
>DWQL01001553.1:0-11200 GCA_018231265.1 Noctuana haematospila
TACAGTTGTAGTTAAAGATAATTTTCATTTAACTTTCTCTAAGTAAAACCACAAACCTGCGCTATAGAGGTGAAGATTTGCACTCGCCGAGTTATGAGTTTGTGTCTTTGGAGCATTACTAGAAACTGGTGCTCGATGTATCGTAGGTATATCTGATAAAGTTTAGTAAATGGTCCTGGAAGAAATAAATACGAGTAACTAATGATAGAAGTAGATTTTCTGTAAAGATACATAATTGGCTATAAGCAAACTGTTGTTAGAATTGTGCTCTTGTGGTCACTAATTGAATCTCCCGTTATGTCGCTGTTGTTCGAGTTTAAATTTATGCTGTAACTATCATTTCTTTGTAGTTATTCTGAACTAATCCGCGTCGGCGGTAGCCTACAAATAAGATTACTTGTTAATAATGGAACAAAGTTTCCCTTTAGAAGTATTACCTACTTCAAAGAAGGTAAGTAATCTATCCAAATTCTTTAGCGAATTGTTCTGAAATTTCACATTTATTATCCTTTTGATATAAAATTGGAACATCAATATATATTTCATTATCATGTCGAAAAGCTTTTTCAGTAAAAACTTTGCCGCTTTACGACAGATACGATTGGTTGTTTGCTCAAGTTGTCGTTACGCTCGCAGTAATTCTCCCGCTGTGTCGTAGTTGAGAGTTTCGAGCCCCTCTGAGAATTAGCAAAGGTATTAAAATTGTATGCGTTATTTTGTAAAATATCATTGCCTTGTTTTATCTTTACCTTCAAATGACTCATTTGAAGTTGTACGACTGCGTTCATTCTATTGTTCAGCTTCTTGTCTTTTTTTGTTATAATTTTCTTTGATTATTCGCTCTTCGCTCTTCTTTATTTCACTATTCTAATAATTTCGACAGTAAATATGAAATAAAATGGAATTCGTTACTAATACTCCTAATAACCGTACTATAGTATGGTACTATAATGGTAAACGCAGACAACAGACAAGCAATCAACTAATATTAATATTTGTGCTTATACAAAAACTTGCCTTTGATGGAAATCGAACTCATAAACTACGGATTAGCAGTCAGGTGAACTAAAAGGCCAGTCACTTCGCATTTTCTATTTTTTGTTGAACTAGCTGGTGCCCGCGACTTCGCCTGCACAGGATTAGTATATCAAGCAATTCACACAATATCTTTATAAATTGTAGCCTATGTTTTATTCTGATGTATAAGCTATATTATTGTAAAGTTTCATTAAAATTCATTCAGTAGTTTTTACGTGAAAGAGTAACAAACATCCATCCATCCATCCATACTACAAACTTTCGCATTTATAAACAACTGATTAAGTTAATTTAATCGTTACGAAAAGGACATTCAGTAAAAAAGCCTGTTTGATACCGCCTTACCAATCTGTTGCTAGTGTATTTATGTTAAGGTGCAATTATCAATGTGCAATGGATAAGAGAAAAAATAAATTCAACTGATATAAATTATATTACTGCCGTTAAACTATACTTTATATAAATAATTTTTAAATAAAAATTTCAGTGAAAACAATCCCCTTTAATGAAGAAAATTAAATTCGTTTCTAACACCATCTTTATTCAAATTGAACCTTTTCCTAAAATAAGTTAAAAGCAATTAATTCTCACAAATTACCATAAAATTGGCCATTCTTCTAACTTTCTTAAGTTTTATGTCGTTCTACAGATCCCGTCCATCTGTAAATAGGGTTCTCAATATTTTCATAGATTCGGTTCTATATTTAGATATGCATCTCGGTTTATGTTGCTACTCGCATTTTATTCAATGGAATATTATATTCTACACTTAAAACTTAATAACTTGAAATGGAGCTAAAATTAAATGCGCCATCGACAAATAATTGAACGTAGCGGAAATCTATAAATTCTCTGTCAGATGACAAAATGTACAGGTTACACTCAAGTTGCTCTAAATTGAAACGTCAATTGAAAAGACAGACAGTAGCAATTCATAGTCCACAGATACTCAGCAAAGAAATAGAATATAAAAAACATTTTAATTGTTCATTTTATTAAGTTTATACTTTACAAGATAATCTTGGATTCACAATCATCATTATCATCAGCAGCATTCTGATCATGCATTCTTATATTTCCAATACTATATATGAGTACAGATCGTGTCTATTTAAATTTCGTTTACTATACACAAATATATTTTGGCACAGGGACATTTTATCTTCATCTATGGAGCACCTGAGTGAGGAGATTAAGTTGGAGGCAGTAAGGAATGTAACGGATGTACTGAGCAGGACATTCAGCAGTCAGTTCGTGTTTCCAGCGCTGGGACACAATGACCCAGCCCCTTCGAAGAGACTGGTGGACATGTGGATGCAGTGGCTTCCTACAGAGGCCTTACAGACCTTCGAAACGGGTGAATATAAAAAAGCTTTACGTGCTATAGTTACGTGAAAAATTAAACGCCAATAAAATATTTTATATTAAGAATAAGATTCTTTATTCGTTGCAAAATTTTTAATTTTTATGTATTTAATCTCATTATACAAGTATTATATAATTATAATCATCTGTTATTATGTATCTAATAAGAAAATAAATAAAACAATAACAATATTTCTTTTGTAATTTTGTAGTTGATTGTGCGCAAAAACTACAGAACTTCATGAGATTTTATACAACTGCAGCTATATCCTGTAACCCTTTTTATGGCAGTAGAAGGGACATGGATCTTTCTCACAACCTTGAAAAGCCTGGAGCATACTCCACCGCGATAATGTTGATTGATGCAACAGAAATCTAAATTAATCATTTATTAAACTTGTGCCCCGCGACGCATAGAACCCAGGACCCTCCAAATAGCGAACCAGCGAGGTAACCGCTACACCATACGGGTCGCCCTTTAATGCAACTGTTCAGTAACGTAATATTATTTTATTAGGAGGCTATTACACGATCGAGCAGTCGCACAGTAAGCTTCGCATAGTAGTGCTGAACAGCGTGCTCTGGGCGGGCGGCGCGGCCAAGACTGACGGACCTCACCGAGGCAGGGCGCAATGGGAGTGGCTAGAACATGTTCTCAGCAAAGCGAGGCGGAAAAATGAAATGGTATGCTTATGTTACTTAGCTAACAAGTCAAGACAATTTAATAAAACTGGCTTATTAGCCGGCTTCAAAAAGGAGGTTCTCAATTCGACTGTATTTTTTATGTTTGTTACCCTATAACTTTCGAGTGGGTTAACCGATTTTGATGATTCTTTTTTATTTAAAAGCTGGTACTACCCGTATTGTCCCATTCAATTATGACAATGTTATCCATGAGAAAAAAATTGAAGTCGATTTTTTTTGCTACAATTATTTTAAAAGTATCGTGTTTATCCAGGTGTACTTAGTGGCCCACGCTGGTCCAGGCGTAGACGAGCGACACAATACTGGCAGCTCGACAGCGGCGGGCGGCGGTGAGCTCACCCCCACTGCGAACACTAGGCTCGTACACGTGATAAGAGCCTTCAGTGACGTCATCGCTGGCCAGTTCTACGGCCACCGACACGCAGACACCTTCAGACTTATTTATAGTGAAGGTAAGAGCTTGAAGTAAGAAGTTAGGTGAGAAGGCAAGAACTTGTGATAGGTAAGAATATTGTATGTGCTAACAAATCCTTAGAACCAACTTTATTTATAAATGTATACACACTCAGCTGCAACACATGGTATTTCAAACAAGACGTTGAAAATTCTTCGAAAGCTGGTAATGCAACAATAACTTTTAACGTAAGGTCCCTAACTTACCTATACAAAACTGTATCTATACTAAAAATACCTATAAAGCTGAACAGTTTATTTGTTTGTTTGTTTGAACGCGCTAATCTCAGGAACTACGGGATCGATTTGAAAAATTCTTTTTTTATATGATAGCTAAAATCATGAGAAAGGTTATAGGCTATGAAGCATTACGTTACTATTCTTAACGCGCGTGAAACCGCGTGGCGCAGCTAGTACTACATAAAGTGCACTCTTAAAAAAGTAAAAATACATGCAGTTATTGCCTATCAGTTGCATTACTGCAGTTTTTTTTTTTATATTTTTTTATTTTTAGACTCACAGCCCCATATTAGGATTCCCTGTGTCGTGGGTGCCATGGACACACACAAAGACAAATACACAAACACCCGACCGGTAACAGAAATCTAAATTCGTCATTTAAATGTCTGCCCCGAGATCGAACCCGGGACCCTTCGAATGATGGGCGTGGTAACCACTACACCACACGGGTCGTAAATTTTGTTTCAATTACGCTTACAGTACAAAAAAGATCATTTCAGATGTAAGATTAGCAGTGATAGAAATACTGTGAAGCCGTAAAAATCCGGTCTCGTAATACGAATGAAGTGAACCGGAAGATTAACCGGAGCATCGAAACAATACATTTTAAAATCCGCTCGGAACTCTTTTAAGAAGTTGCTCAAAAGAAATGGCTGGGGATATGTGGCACGAAATTCTCGTATTGTTGCTTACGAAGTTGACGAAGAACTTTAAAAGATTCTGAATTCCACTCAGAAAAGTTGTGAGCTGCGGTGGCTTGTGAACTTTGTATGTGTTGTGAAGTAAAAAGAAGACTTGTTTTATTGTCGAGTCGTTGCGACAAGCAAGAATTATAACGGTGAAATAGTAGGGAAGAGAGAGATCCGAATTTTTTAATTTTAATCTTTTGATGAAGCTGTAATTTTTGTAGACCCACCGTGGTGAAATATGACGAACAATCTTCGTACCATATTAAAATTTGTGCAAAAAAATATATTTTTTTTGACTAATAATCAAATACATTTTCAATAAGAAAATACGGTTTTATATTTTAAAGGTGGCCACAAGTTTTATCTTTTCATTTAACTATAGCGCAAGTTTAATCTTTTCGGTCAATTTTTGCTGGACATAATTGTCCAGCAGTGGACGTTTAAAGGCGGAAAGTTAGATGAATTCCATTCACAAGAATGCTAAGCACTGGTGAGCTTTATAAGAGATTTTTTTTAACTAAATGCAATAGGAAAAATTTTCATCGTTTATAGTTCAGTCGCTCAAAGTAAAACACGGACTAAGTAAACATTTTTCCTAAGATCAAAGTGTTGTTTCAGGTCGGCCGGTGTCCTGGGCCCTGCTGGCTCCATCAGTCACTCCTCGCGGCGCCGGCAGCATGTCAAACCCGGGATTGAGGCTGTATAAGTTTGATTCCAACACGGGAAAGGTAATATTTATTTTCTTTAACATTTGTCAATATGTTTTTATGGATTTTTCCAAAGGCATTTTTTCTGCGATTGATATCTTGATTATTTTTATTATTATTTTTAACTCCTGGGTAGTTTATGTATTGTTCTATGTCAATATGAATACAGCTTTTGTAGAAATACCTAATTTGATTTCAAGCACAATACCGTGCCACTATGCAACTCCAATATACATAATTAAAATAACCTTAAATAACTTTATTTATCTTCAAAAAATATATACGCAGCGCATAATAGGTAATATAGCCAACAAAAGTGGAAACAAAAATAAAAATTAATCGGTAAATTAACGAAATTAACACATTTGCTTTTCAATTCTCAATTTGCATAATTAGCTGTCTTAAGGTACATCCCGGAACATTGAATTCATTACATGAAGAGGGTGGAGCGGACCAAATTGGATGCTGTCAACTCCCCTTACATTTATTAATAAAGCAAAATGATGTCGATGGCTTTTGTCTATGTCTATGAAGTCCCCTTTCTCCTCAAGGAATTAAAATTCATTTCTCGGATATAAATTTGTAATTGAATAGCTATTTTCGTTTTTTTTTTGTTTTTAATAACTAAAGCATTATTTCGATTTTTGTAGTCTTTCGAATAATTCGCGTGATTTATATTAAACTCGATTAATTATACAATTATTTTGCAAACAAAAGTTAAAATTTTATTTTTCTTTACAGGTGTTGGATTACACTCAGTATTATTTAGACGTAACGAATACGAGAGGGGAGATCCATTGGGCGATAGAATACAACCTGACGCAATATTACGGCCTTAGAGAAGTGAGCGCCGCGTCATTGGACAATCTTGCCAAGAAAATCAGGAACTTTCAAGATCGGGCAACACTTACTAAGTAAGTGCTATATAATTACTCTTACAGTTGTAACCGTGCTATTATTAACATTTGAGTTATATTTTATCGTACCAAAAAACCTTCAATGTCTTTAAATTAAAGATTTACCATCTATAGAAAATAAAAAACACAATAGCATTATGTATTCCTACGTCGAAGTTACAACGACGGCCATTAACACCTGAATAATTTCAACACCAATTGGACACCATTTATCATATTTTCAACTATTTTTCACCTTTTTCGGCCAATTATCGTCCTACAATAACATTAGTAGACCTGTTAATTGTAATATTACGGAGAACATTTAGGCCCAATTTACTTTACTCTATAGTTCATTATCTTTAACCTTGAAACGGGCCTATTTTCGTTATGGACCGCTGCCCTCTAGGCCAAAGAAGTTGCTCTAGGCTATAGTAAACCACGTGGGATAAGTGCGGGTTAGTGGACAATTAAATTAGACAATGCATTTTTAAGCAAATTTTATTTAAATACAAAGAATTTTAAGATTAAGCATAAATAGGTATTTACCTAATTTGATCGTGTCATTTTTAATTTTTATTTATTTTTTAAGGCTTTACTATTTTGTTTTTATGTCATTTTCCAAAAATGTTTACAGTCTTTTTGTTACACATGTCATTATATTCAAATTACCTTTGGCTTTAAGAAGTAACATCGTAAGGTTTCGCAAGGGTTTTGTTAGATATAAAATGTTTCGAAAATATTTTCATTGATATTTTAAAATTTCTTTTGTAGTACCTAATGTTATTCTTTAGCAAAAAATAGCAAAAGAGCTCGTATTCTAACTTAATGTGAAATGTTTTGTTATCGAATCCTTTTTATTGAACGTTTTATTTCAAAACAATGTCTTATTACTTTTTGAATACGTACCTACTTTTATACAGACACCAAACCCTTAGACGTAAAACAAGACAGACATGCTTACATTTTGCCTTCCGTTACTTACTAAAGAACATAATCGGAGGACCTCTGGGGCCTTATTCAGTATGACATTAAAAACACGTAACGCAGCGCGCATAATATGATTTTTCAATTCCACGCACAATTACGCATTTTCCACGCATAATTCCACGATTGGCCCGTCACACGTAGTGTATATTACTGTTAGTTGCATGGCGCATTTCGAACCCACGTTTATGTTTTAAGCGCGTTATGAAATCACACGTTATTAATAAGGAATCTCATGTGTCATAGCGAATAAGGCCCTTGGTTATTCTTTACAGTACAGACATGTTTTCTCTCCTTAGGTATGTGACAGCTTTGCGAGTGCGTCATATGACCGACGTGTCTGAGTGCGACGCAGCGTGCACACATGTCCATTTCTGCGCGATCACACGTGCGGACTTCCACGAGTATCGCTCTTGCGTACGGAACCCCGCATCGGCACTTGCGTCTCGAGCTCCGCAGATCTCCGCAGCCGTGATATTATACGCCTTTCTAATCTTAGTTTCATGTTAAATACTGTCATGATTCTATGTCACGTAAGTTCAAGGAATGTACAGTTAAGAAATGCATCAAATCACTCGATCTCGACATTACATCGTTTTCGATTTTATAGAATATTTCTTTTTTTTATCGTTTATGAGTAGTAAATGAGCATGCAGGTCACCTGATGTTAAACGATGGACATCTACAGACATCTACGGCCAACCCCAAATAGGCGTTGCTAATCACGAGGACTAAGATGGTCGCCTCAAATATAGTGTGTCTGGCAGCAACCCTCCCTAACTAAAATACAAGTACTTGATATGCGCTTTACTTCACGGTGGGTTATGAGGGCAGCGGTGGTACGATCTTTATTTAATTTTAGATTCATAAGAATATACTATTGATGCTTTTACCCTCCGGCACGTTTGCTATAACATTTAAGCCCATTTCATTTGCCAATTCTTTATAAGGTTTGCCTTACAATACTTTACCAGTCTTAATATATAATTTATATGCTGACGAGGCAATTAAATTATTATTTCAACGAAATTAAATCATATTAATAAATGACGGGAGACATTCTCAAGGGAGTCGTGAAAGGCTGTCCAGGCTGGGAAAGACAGGAAAGGTTTAACGTCTGAACGGGTTATTATAAAATCAAATTAATTTTCTTCAACGACCTGGAAAATTAACGACGATAGAAATACATATATTTTAACTATAAAAATAATAATTCTGTTATTACTTTTACTAAATAAAGAGGTCCGTTCTTTATTAGTTTTAGTTAATATAGAAGAAGTTAAATCTTGTTGATCATGGTCTAGTTGTTATCGTTTTAAAAAATTATTTTAGGGCTTCGATAAATTAGGGTTTTACACAATTTTAAAACTTTACTTTGTTTCTAGTGCAATTAAATATAGAGCTCGTCAAGATGTACGTGAGATGTATTTATTTTTTATTTTCATATATTTTTATAGTAATAACGACAGTCTGCGTTTGAAATTTAAGTATTCACACCAGATTTAAAGCTTTTTAAAAGTTGCATATCCAATATTTGGCATACTGTATTGTGAGTGAAATCGGATCGAAAAACCATTTTTGTTAAAAAATGTTGACGCACATTTTTACAAGAGAATATTATTGCTAAAATATATTAATTAAAAAATCTCTCGTTAATAATAACGTGTGGCGCTCGTAACAATACTTCACTGAAACTGATCAACGACTACGCTACGTGTGTTTTTAATATTTTCACTGTTTTAAATATTTTAACAAAAAAATTGCGTAGCTGACGTAATTTATCGTCGTAATTTAAGAGACAATTTTTGGTTTTAACACTTTAATAACGGCAGTATGATATTAGTGATGCCAAAAAAATTGTATCTCAGCAAACCATGACTCAAGTATTAGTAGATATAACATTCATATTTTATTGATATTGTTTAATGAAAAAATATAAATGTTGTTATGTGTACTCGTAGTTACGTGAATTGAATATCTTATACTTGTAACATTGTAGCAAAAACTATCCGTGGATTCGATATTTAAATATTGAACATATTAATCATTCATTCACCAAAATATTTCTGGGTAAGGACCAATCCTTACCCAGAAATATTTTGCATAAACAAGTACGGATATGCCCGGACTATTTACAGAAAAATTAAACAAATTGGTCTTGTATGTCACCAAAATGTTTGCCTACTAATGATACAGCGATTCGAATGACAATTTTACTATGGAACTATTGCATAACCGAGTCCGGATATTATCTGACGTTTTAGAACGTTCACGAGCGGTTTACCGTTTATCGTGGTTTGGGTTGCATAGCTTTGAAATTACCGTGTGGTTTGGCATTCAAATTTATTTGCTTTAGTTAAAATATCATTTCGGAAGATAAATTATTTCGCCTCGTAATCGCAAGCGTGGGAAAGGTCTCATAATACAATAGAATGAATGAAATACAAAAACAAAACTTTAATATAGACCTAATAAAAAATAATGGTGGTATTTATATTCTCTTTGGAGATAATTTTCTTAATTATAATGAAGTGCTACGTGAAGATTATTTAGCTTATTACACGATATAAATATATATTATTTATTATGTTATGTTGCTTATACATAATATGTTATGTTATATATTTTATATGTATGTCGCTATTTTACGTTTTTGGGTTATATAACATTTCGTAATACTTTTGTAACTGTTCTCTACACTTACGTAAAAATACTAGATTTCACCTGTATTTACTTTAAGGAAATTTAGTATACGCTATGTTATAGGTTACATTACATTCTGTGTGTATAGAAAGAACTAAGCAGTTCAATGTTTCTTTGATAGTAAGATTAAATTAATGTGTATAAACCATACATTCATGTTTTAAGTTAAGGCTTACTCATATAGGGTAATACTATGCTGCATCGCCTCATTAGGTAACAATTTAAACTGTATTACCTAAGCATGTTTTCTTTGAAATAGTTCGTGATTGCAATGAAGTTGAAACAACGAGGCATGATGCGACCTGACTCTGTGTGCGGTAAGCCTTAAAAATTTGAACACTAGCGTTACTTTAAGGCTATGTTAAAATTTTATTACATTATAATGAAGTCCCTTAAAGGGAAGGTGAAAATCAATATCAGTAAGGAAATTAAATAGCATAAGTGTACAGTTTTACCTGAGTTTATTTAATGTAATTTCAAGAATTTTAAAATGTAAAAACGCTCGTATAGAAGCATCGCTTTGTCAAAGAGATTGGGAACTGTGTTCATTTTATACTTGAATTAAGCATAGCATGATTTCATCGTGAGAAGGGTCATTGACATAGAAATTCCTACCGTACAAGGCATAATAAAATACAGTAAAAAAATTTACTGGTAAATGTTCGGGTGGGGTGACCGGCGGCGCATTTAGCGACTATAGAAAACGTATTGAAATTTAATAAACATGCCACGCGGATCAGCGACTGCAGTTTAATTTAATTGTTTAATTTCACAAAATACCTACATAGATACAAAATGATAGATATAATAATATTTAGTGTGTTGTATTTCATCATTTCTTACCTGCAACGAAACTTAGGAAACTTTAAAAATCTTCCAAAATTAAACAAATTTATTACGAAGATACACTTTTATCATGTGTAGTGCATGCATTATTGAAACTTGTTCTATTGAAATCTGAACTGTATCACATAACTATAAAGTATATAATTGCTTAACTTAATTTATGTTCCTTGAAACTTGTTTCAGTTTTTTATACTGTTCCCAACCTACTTGAACTCAATAATATAAATCATAATCATGTTGTATCTAGTCATTGTTTGCGCATCTCGTCGCTGATTTGATTGTGATATAATGAAACTATCAATCTGTAAATAATTGATTAATCGGTAATTAATAATTAATTATTGTATTGTAAGTGAACTGAGTATCTGTGTAAGAGATATGAAAATAAATACATTACGTAATTATATTTTGTTTTATTCATTTTATATACCTTCTTTAGCTTTTAGTCGCCTACATTCTACGTGGAGTATCTTAAGTCTAATAAGTTGATTGGGATAGAATGCCATGTATTAAGTATAACAATCAAACAATATTGTAAATCGCATTACGAAAAAAACCGACTTCAAATTTG
>DWQL01001554.1:0-11197 GCA_018231265.1 Noctuana haematospila
ATGTTAGTATTTTGTATAAATAAAATATTTTCAAGTTAAGTAATATAGATGTGTCCTCTTTCTATAATGGGTAACCTTTTTTTTTCTAAGATATGAAACCGTCAAATAGTTAACTGTTGCAATGAAACTTTAGATGTTGCCATAGAAGTAATGTTTGTTAAATACTTGTAATATATAAATAATAATGTCTAATGTTAAGTTCATATCAGATGTCGTGTTATTCTTGAATACTGTGGTAATGTAACTATGTTATTAAAATCAAACAAAATATTTGATTATAGAAATATCGCGGCAACTGTGTATTATTTTAAATGGATTACAACCAAATGACTTATGAATAATTTCAAATTCAATCTTTAGTAAAATTAGGGCAAAAGTGTGGTTGTGAGTTTTAACTTCGGTCATTATGATTGTAATGAAACTATGAAATCTACAATATTATTACTGAGTGTGCTTGCTTTTATTTCTTTTCATAATTTTTTATAAATACTGAAACCTTAGAATTATATTTATTTATTTCATTTATTTCCATGAACATGGGAACATTTTAATTACATTTTATTTTAATAACATTTTAATATATTTTATATAGAGCAGATGTACATAATGTCATGTGAAATATTTTTCAGGTCTTGTAAAGTGTGTATAAAACAATGTAAATAAAAAATAAGATTTTATACACATACTTATAAATTTAAACATAATTATTGTTTTAATATAGTAAGTTAATTTTTATTGTTTTGATTAGAAATCATGTTAAGATTTTGCCACTATAGATATTATAATTTTTTATATTTGGAAATAAGTTTTCACTCTATTTTGTGTACAGGTTTTTAAGGATATTGAAGATGCATTCGTAATTTAAGCACAATCATTGTTATGAAAAAAATTGAAAATTTGTTTTTTATTTTTATTTTTGATAAATATCAGACATTCCTTCTGAATTACTGTTAGGTTACTAACAAAATTTATGGTTTTTTTTTAAAATACTGATACTACCATACAGTATTAATCCAAACAATAAAATTACAAAACAAAGTAACAGAAATGCAGGTGAGGTTTCTAGGTAATAAAACATGGGTCTGTTAAAAATTTCAGACTAGTTTTTAATGTGAGTAAATACATTTTTACTTAATTACCTGATTGTCTGCAACATCGGGGAGACCTATTGAATACTTCGAAATGCAAATGTATAACCTGATACCATATTTACACAAATTACTAGTGAAAAGTTCCTCATAGTGTGATTTAGATCGTATAAACCTGTAATCATATTTATACATCTTGTCTTCAATAATTACAATAAAAAAGTCATGTACCTTATATTGCTTTTATTGGTCTATATTAGTGCTGTAATGTAAAAATGTAGAATTATAACATTTTATTGACTTTGAAGGGACCACAAAATAGCGAGACTTTCATTCAAATATCTCGCAACATCCCTTATAATGCTACCTTATCTTATTAACTTTTTTTTCTAATTATAGTTTTTAACCACCATTTAAGAACACATAGTTATCCTTTGCCATTTATGTACAGTACAAGGTATCATAAATTAATAAGATTTCTTTATATGTAAAAAATGTACGGGTGGCTGTATTTGCTTAGCTTAGCTAGACCGCCGGAATAAAGAGTGGTGTTGTAATCACTTCTGTCATTATTCGAAAACAACTTGTACAACATTAGCTTGTATTTAATTGTACATAGTTAGCTCTCGATAGACTATATTTGTAGTTAAGTTGAATGAACTATATCATTTATGTTAACTGGCAAAAATGTTTGAAGGTAAATGTTAGAATAAAAGACGGGATAAACGATTTTAAATCGTTTTAAGATTTCTTTAAGGTGTGATTAATCATTGAGATAACTTTAACAGGGCCAATGGTAACAATCTTTTATCTTCAATGGTGCCACGCTAATTTATATTTTATAGAAGATCTAAATCCTTAGACACAATAGTATGTACTAAAACTTAAGTTATGTTCAGTAATTTGATATGAATGAGATTAAAATATGAAAAGTTTTCATGTATTTTTCTTGTCTTTTAATTTCTTCCACCTGTATTCCTCCTTATGTTTACAATTGTGTCACTTTGTTTTACCATAAGGTCTTGCTATAATGTAAAGCTTATTTGATATGATGACCCTATTATGTAGAGATAATCTCCTTTTTTTTAAATCTGTTAAAAAACACCAAATTAGGATTGTCTGTAATTGATTCCAAAAGACCAAAATACATTAATATAAATCTTAAAAAATAAAATAAATAACAAATTATAAAAGTTTATTTACATTATGTTCTTAGCCTAGTAGTATTGGTTTATTAAAATGCCATCTGTTAAAACTGTTAAATATTTAATAAAAATAAAAATATAATATGCTTAGACTCCTATATACAAAAAAAATTATGGACAAGTGTTTATGCTTCAACAGCAATTTTTTTCACAGCAGACTTGGTTCTTCGTGGCTTTTCTGGTATGTCTTCTGCAGCCGGAGTGGGAAGTTCATCAATAGGCACCTCTGGAAGTTCATCCTTGACATCAAGCATTGTCTCCAGTTCAGCTTCAATAGCTTCATCATCTTCTTCAGTCAACTGGCCAGATATGAGCTCATCAATCTCCTTTTGTTTTTCAATGCCCTCCCTTGTCTCATCCATAATCTTTTCAATCTCATCAATACTTAGTAAATCATGGACCTTTTTCAATGCTTCATTTCCGCTCTTCAAACCATCAAGGACCTATAACCAAATATTAGATTTAGTTAGTAACACAAAATTAATGGAAGTAAAAGTGTAAGAAATTTTTTATATCAAGTTACACTTGGAGCTTGGAGTACTGTATGCTAAATTAGTAAGTCTAAGTTGCGGTCATAGAAGCCTTCATATTATATTTAACACAATACAAAAATATACAAATTTTAATAAAAATTATGTACATATACCCACAATCATCTAGAAAAAATATTTTATAATTTAAAAAATAAATATTCGTTTTCATTATGTACATAAGAAATTCAAGTATATTAGATATAAAAGATAAAAGTTTGCAATAATATTGTATTGTACCTGCAAGTTTAAAAGTAATGGTATCAGCTGCTTGACAGAAGTAATCTATTTATTGATATAAGTAAAGTATTAAGGTGTTAAGAGTTCAAATAAAAATTGAAACATGTGAATGTATCCTATTAAATCTCATATGCAATTGGCCACTTAGATAAGCTGTGGTGAACACTAATCCATACCTGTAATTCAACTTGGGCAAATTCAAGATCATGAGTTAGCTGTTCCAACTTTTCTAATTGCGTGTCTGTATTCTGTAATAGTTGCTCCTGATATCTTTTCTTTTTTAGAAGTGATTTTGCTTTATCACGCTTATTTTCAGCTAGCAGCTTCTTGGCCAGCTGCCGATCTCTTTCTAAATTTAATTCTATTTTCTTTTGATATTGTTTTAATTTGTCTCTTTGTTGTTTCAGCTGCAAAACTGCTTTATCTTGTTCTGTAACCCTACTAACTGGCTTTTTGCTTTTACCAAATAATGCACCCATTTTAATTTTTTACAGAATACTATTAACACTTAAAGTAGGTATTAGATTTACGGTTAAAAGTGTTGCGGAATGGATTAATAAAACTAAATTTTGTCAATTTATTTCATATTTTAAAAACGATTTTAGTTAAGACTAATTCTAATACACACAGAACCACCACAGAACAGACAAGACAACACAACACAAATTGATATTGACAGATTTGACAGGTTGATATAAACTGACAGTGACATATGACATGACAAATAACAGGACATACAATAGGTACATATTCCATCCACTAGGCGTTCACAACGATACGGACACGCTCAATGCTTTGCATACTCTATTTTACTATATTATGTTATTGCTCGCAGTAGTTCATGGTTACCCAAAAGTAAAGCAAATTGACTCTTTATCTTGGACTTTGAAGTCATTGAACTGAACACAATACATATCCAAGATGTCATAATAATTATCATGGTCTAACCAACCCGTTAAAATAAACGCGTGTTTAAGCGGCGAAAAAGCTTTCGTGTGAATATATACTAGCTCTACACTCTGTGGTCTACATCTGTGGTAAACATCTATTTAGGGATAATCGAATACAGGCTCTACCTATGATATACGAAGTAGATCGTAGAATTATCTCTTGCTCTTGACTCTTCTTTGTTAGTCTGTGGCTTTCTATGGATATGTAATATCTGTATCTCTTCGTTCTTAGTCTGTGGTCTGTAGTTCTGTGCTCTATGATGGCAACGTAAAATAAAATTGTAAATGATTTTTGCAATATGAAAATATTCCTTGTGCCTTAAATAGTGCAAGTTATTAGTTCACATAGTAATTTGATGAAATAGTAAATCTTAGACGTTTAGAATTGATTAAATTGCTAGGAGCGTGTAGTAATAGTTTAGTTGAATAGCTTAGTAACACATCATGGCGGTGCTTGCAGCCGCTCAGTTATTAGATGAGTTGATGGGGAGACATCGAAATACAAATCCAAACGAGAAAATAAAGAAACCCAACTGGGAAGATCCAGAGGTGCGTAATTTGGGCACGTTTTTATGGATTTATACGTTGTTACGATTATTCTAACCTCAATTCTGTGCTAATTAGAAAAAATAGTTTACTACTTTACTAAGTTTTCTGTAGTTTGGTTATGTTATCCACTATTCCTATTCTAACTCTAGTTCTTGACTTAATTTTTTGTCTTTGTGGCTGTGTGTGTAAAATTATATTGTATTCCAACATTAATATATTTACAGTACTGCAAACATTACATGGTGAAATTCTGTCCTCATGATCTATTTGTCAACACGAGAGCAGATCTTGGAGTTTGTCCGAAGGTACATGATGATGAGGTTAAAGAATTATTTGAGAAGGCAGACATGTCCTACAGAAAGGCTCAGTATGTCGAGGAGTTCCTTAGATTCTGTCGGCACATGATCAATGATGTTGAGAGTAAGTTAAAAATAATGGTAATTACTTTTAGCAGTTTCAGATCTTTTTATGTCCTACTGCTGGAACGGTCATCTCCCCACAACCGGGGAAGGTCTGAAGCATACTCCACCACGTTGCTCCAATGCGGATTGTTTAACTTATTTAATTTAAAAGTGTCCATAGTTTTCTATGCCATAGACATCTCCATTGCTAGAGATCTCTATCTATACCAACATACGCTACTAGTAGCATACATTTTAATGACTTATGTAAATATGATTATGTGATGTATTTATTACCAGGGAAAATTCAAAAAGGCAAACAAAGGTTGGAGCTGATGAATTCCAAACCAGAAGGACCTCCTATGACTCAAGCGCAAACTGAGAAGAATCAAGAACAGGTAATTAATTTAATGTTCATTCAAATTTATTCCTATTAAGTACAAATAACTTGTAATTTATACACTTTATGCATTGTAACCCAGGTTGGTGATTCTCATATTATTATGACTTGATTTCATATTCAAATATTTAAAAAAATATGACTCAGCCTCAGTTTAACGATCCAACATGGTGTAGTGGTTGCACAACAGGTCACCATTCAAAAGGTCGGTTAGATTCCTGGCGGGGAAATTTAAAATGATGAATTTAGATTTCTGTTCCTGGTCTGGGTGTTTGTGAAATTGTCTTTTTGTTTCAATGGCACCCACAACAAAAGGGATCCTAGTGTGTCTGTGAGTGTAAAGCGTTATTTATTTATTCCAGCCTAGTAATTGATTTTCGAGGCTTAAATGTTACAGTGCATATTAACATTACATTGAGTGTTCAATTAAATATTTTTTTTAGGTTAAATTACTATCAGAAAAGATAGCTGGGCTAGTACAAGAAGCAGAGGAGGCAGGAACATGTGGCAATGTGGAACAAGCCCAGGGTCTCATGAAGCTCTGTGATAGACTAAAAGAGGAAAAGGACCAACTCCTTAAGCAACAGGAAAATAGGTCTGAAAATTATAAATGTACTTCTGTTGTACACTGTATTAAATGACTGAAATATTACTTAAAAGTTGTGGATTAAACTTGAATATTATTATTATTTTAACACTAGTTAAGAGGTGTGACAATTTTATTGTTCAATATGATTTGTAAAAGTACACATTTTATTATTTTACTCACCGCAAATTGATGTAATATTTAACATTAATGATTAACTGACACTTTAGCCAGTAAAGTAGACACTTTACTGGCTAAAGTGTCAGTTAAACTAAAGCAAAGTAGACCTTTGCTTTTTATATTTTTAACTTGACTACCTTATTCTGTCTTTTGATATGATTAATTTTGTCATTTCAGCCATTGGTCAATGACTGCAGAGCTGGCAGCAGCTCAGGAGAAGCAAATGGAAGTATGTCCTGTGTGCGGAGCATTTTTGATTGTTGGTGATGCTCAGCAGAGAATTGACGACCATCTATCTGGGAAACAGCATGTTGGGTGAGTGTAAGAATCACAATCAAGTATTTTTATCATGTTTATAAATTTTCACTTTCTAAAGTATAAAATTAAATAAGTTACTACTTGGGATTTGTTTAGTATTCTAGTCTGCAGTACAATAAAGCACTGACATTGATACAATATTTCTTTATTGAAACTATTTGGTTAAGTGTACATTATTATATTATGTAATTATATTGTTGACATTCAATTTGCAGGTAAATATTTAAAACGAAAAAAGCAATAATTGTAAACTGTAATATTAATATTTACAGGTACTTCAAACTCCGTCAAGCATATGAGGAGATGAACGAAGCGCGCGAAAAAGAACAACAAGAGAAGGAACGGCGTAGACGTGAAGAGCGGGAACGGGAACGTACATTGCGCGGAGGCGGTCTCGGCTCGGACCGACGCGACCGCGAGCGTATGGAGAGAGATAGAGAGCGAGAGCGGGAGAAGGAGAAGGGCGACGGCGTCGGGACGGAAATCAAGGAACGCGAACGTGGAGGGCATCGGCACCGGTAAGTGTCGCAGATGAGCATATTTTGGTATTAGGTTCGGTCAGACTGACACAACTACAAGGGAAAGAGATAGAGAGTGGGAGTTGGAGACGACATAGGCATCAGTGAGTGGTGGGCAACAGCCTTTCTTAGCTTTTGGCTTGGGTTGGCTTAAATGTACTGTGAGTGTATTAAACTTAAAAGAGAAAGAGTGCAGTGGTGTGCCTAGGGTTACAGTTGCGTTTTCGGACATTCAAAATGAATTGAATTCTTGTTGATTTTTTTTCTATCTTTCCACAGGTCGAGCCGCGACGACAAGGAGAAGAACCACCGCCACGATGACCGCAATCACGATCGTGACAAGGACCGCGACAAGGACCGTGACAAGGAGCGCGATCGCGACAGGGAGCGGGACAGGGGCAAAGACCGCGACAGGGAGAGGGAACGCGACCGCGACAGGCGACATCGGAAGGATAGGAGTGAGTACATTATCGTTGCACTTTATGCCATAAGTATTGTAATAACCATGGAGCAGGTGCCAGGACCAGGAACGTAGGAAAGTTTGCTATGTCGCCTTTAAATTTAGCCTTACGTCAACTTTTACATCTTTGTATTTTTTCTTTGGTAATAGCGACTGTGATTGCGATTAAAAGTTTAGTGACTCAATGAAGGTCATATCGCGATTTTTTATAATATAGAAATATTTGTTTGACCTGCACTTTGATTACAATTAATATTCAAACATAGGTAAGCATTAATGATTCTGTTTGTTTTAGATGAGCGGTCTCGTCGGCGTTCCCGCGACCGCCACTAGCAGTCACTGAGGTATCACAAAAGCGCCTGTTACCGGTAAATAATCTTTTTCCTTTGTATTTTGCTTACTCAGACACAAAACCCGAAACTTAACTACACAGTACGACCAAGTCGACCTATAATATGTCACAAGACAGCGGTTTCCCCCCACTACATCCCATAACACTGAACCCAAACCCAATATGTAATGTACATACATTGACCAGTAATAAATTGAACACTGTTGTTTTACAGCTTTATGTTACATACCAAAATAATACTTCGGTATATGGCAAACATATGGGGAGTAATGTTGACCCAGTTGCACTCTCGATTCGGTAGTTGTCGTCACACCGACGGACTTGGCAGGTATTTGATTGGTATTTTCAATAGCAGCTGGGAGCCAACAGTTGCAAGAAAGTGTTATTGGTCGATCGTATATTCTCCCTCGACCAATATTTGTTCAGATATTGGCTCGTCGAAGAGTAAGATTGGCCATTAACGACTTTTCAGACGAGCAGGCCGCGGCTTCGTTGTTTTGAGGTACCTTACAATATGTGTATGTTTCTGAGTCGGTGAATAGTCGTTCGCAACAGTTGCCGTTCTCGTGCGGATCGCAACCGCGATGCCAGGTATTTGTTAGGTTATCTTGATTCGACACTGGGTATAGGGGACAAATTAACTTGAAATTCATTTGTAATTAAAAAATATATGTGTAAATTTTATTTAAATATGATGCTATGAACCTAATAATGTGTTCAAACTTCTACTAATAAAATATTTTTATAACAGCCCCCTTATTTAACGACTATAGTGCGGATATTTTAGATTTAATTTGATAGGTATTGAAATGAATGAACTGAAGTTTCTGTTATCAGTTGAGTCATCGATACCGTATGAATTTTAATTTGCGGGCGTTTGTAATTATATATCATACGTCTAGTAACTTTTTTGTATATAATATTAGTGATATCTCTGATTGGTTTTTTATTTAAAACGATGCCATGTGTCGGAGTTATGAGAGGAGCATGAACCCATATGTTCCTTGTCACACAAGGACGCCGTTATCACGTCATCTTCCGTGTGTTTCCAGGTACCCACATTATGGCAACAAGTTTTGGTCTAAACATACTAATTTATCAGTGTTTTTTTTTACTTTTTTATTATTTCTTTAATAGTATCCTTACTTATTGCCATATCACTTTATCCAAACCCTGTTACCCCTTTTTTGGAAAAGAACTGACACTGATTGAGGGTAATACTTTAAATTAAACATAAGAACAGTTATTTAAGTTAATTTATGGTTTAAATATCTGTAAAACAAGCTCAATCATTGCAGTAATTTTCCATGTTTAATTTTCTTATGTTTTGGTATTAGCATCTGGATGGGCTTTTCAGTTGGCAACCCTAGACGAAGACTGAACGAGCGTCCGTCGCCCAGAAAAAGAGGTACTTTTGATTAAGGAACCAATGGTCTGGATGGAAGAGGCGGGAATCAGTCTAAGAAAACGTCACACCTTCGGTTTCAAGGTGACCTAGGATAGTTGCGCATACATAACAATTTTATTATAATGACATAATTCTCAAAAATCCTCAACATGCATGTAGTATGTTCCGCATACTGAAACTTGTTATTAATTTGGTTTAGATTATAAGTTTTTGTAATGTTTAGCTACCTCTGAAAATGTTTTATCCCTAGGGAACCTCCCTTACCACAGGAGTTATTCAGGTATTTATCACTTTTTTATTTCACCATATAGATGTTACATGTGATTTATTTTACTTGTTTGAGTTAATGTATGAAAAGATAGGAATTATAATTTTATTTCAAAATAAAAAAAATATTATTGGGGAGGAGTTGTTTTCTTTTTATTCCTTTAGTTAGTTTTTTACCTGCTTCTAAAATTATGCGCACAAGAGTTACAAATAAAATTAAATAGGTTTCGGTGTTTAATTAATTATTATCCAACTCTTATTTCAAACAATCTATAAATACAAAATATTTAAGAAAATCTATTAGCGGAATATTAATCGAGTCAGACTTTCGACGAGGAACTTACCGTTGTAGTGTAGAGGACGCTTTATCAGTTTATTGTCATAAAGGGATCAAATATTATAAGTATGTCCTGGATTATACACACTAGACTAAATTATAGAAATTTAATACTAGTAAATAGCACTATCACTAACCACGTTACTAACTATGATATAGACAATAAAATAAAGATCAGTGGTAATCATAGCCTAACATAAAGTGGTGTGGTGCTTTATTACGTATGTTTTCTCATTTTGATGTAGACATTGTAGACATTTTTAACAGTTGCAATATTAGCAATTGTCATTGTCAGTATTGTATTGACATGACAGTTGGCTGACAGTGACATCAAATTGATACATAATACAGGTTAGTAAACAAAGTATAGTTTCGTTTTATTGAAAATTAAAATATTTATAAAGCATCGAATAACGATTAGTATCTATTATAGTGTCGTTAAAAGAGACAAAACCAAACTTCGTGTATTATTACCTTTATTACTTTTAAGTAAAAATATGAAAGAAGAAACTTTAAAGGCGCAGTCAGCTAGAGCGAAGCTTCGTGAATCCTTTTTGAATGCAATTTGTGAGTTGAAAGGTAGGTAGGTGGTGTGGTTTTCATGAATAGGACTTGTGACAATCAGAATGACAAGCTCAGGGCTTTGTCACTGATGCCTGGTTTTCATTGCTTATGGTGTTAAGGAAATTGTCTGTATAAGTTAGTATGGTATGGACCATAGTGTATTCCGCTTTAATATATTTGAAGCAACCATCTGGGTCCGACCGTCCTGTCAGTCAGAGTCAGACAGAATAGTAGAATGCCTTCATGTATAACATCAGATAGGACTTTTTGCCTCTTAAACTTGATGTGGGTGCCTATCAATTGTAAAAATGTAAAATGTAATTGTAAAATTGTAAAAAAAAATGTAAAAATAAGTACATAATATAAGTTGTCCTGCAATCTCATTTGCTACTCATTAACGATACATAATAAAGTTGGCTACCAAGATGTTTTCAAGTGCATAACAAATGACACTTGCTACTGGACTATATACTTACCACTGTCCACTGCACTGCACTTAACCCGTCCGTTAACCTTAGTATTGCTTGGTCTATGTAGGTATCAATCAGGCCTAAGTGGCAATAAAGGCCATAAAAATAGATGTTCATTTGGCTGTATAAATAAATGACAATAGAAAATAATATACTACCCTTGTTTGTTTGACATTTCAATATCGTTTTTAGGCCAGCCATGTAACATCCGTACATATGAGAACACGAAGTTACAAGCAACATTTGCGGGATGGAAGCCAGATGGCACAGAAGTGTTGGTTCTAGACTTGAAGACACCAGCTAATATCTGCATATCGTCTGCTCTCCTCCGTACTCCTGATATAATATCAATACAGTTTGATAATACTGTAAAA
>DWQL01001555.1:0-11197 GCA_018231265.1 Noctuana haematospila
TAACGCTGCGGCGTTGACTCAACACCCCGCACGACAGGGCGTTATGGACTTCCTGCGAGTCATCGTCCTGGATTCTCTGCCATTGAACGTATCTGCTAAAGCTGCACCGGTATGTTAAACAATTCCTTTAACATGTTCTTTCTCAGTTTTGCTAAAATTATTATATTTATTATCAGTATAAATTAAAAGTGAAAATATAATAACTTGGTGCAATGGCTTCAGATTAATTGAATTTATTATTTCTTTTATTTTACATTCTTTCTATCAAAATATATTTTGACTCTTAATAAATACAGTCGTTGCATGTTAAAATAGATATTATGCATAATTATGTTTATATTGGCAAACACAATAAAATTATAAATGACTGCATATGAGTAGAGTATTTGTGTTTTTTTTAAATTCTGTGTTAAGCTAATGTTGTGCTGTACTAAAATGCAAGTAATATTGATTGCTGATTTTGTTTCAATGACACACAGCACAAAAGTTCATTGTAACCCATAAGTTGCTAATTGACTCAAAATACAAATTCAAAATGCTAAAATTTATAAAGCCAAGTAATTGTTTACTTTGCAGACTAATCCAGTGCAAAAAATCATAAGACTAACTTAATTTTATGAGTTTTTTTAATTTTTAACACAAAATAATACAGTCGTTAGTTTTATCAATAAATATACTCGATTATCACTAATAGAAGCTATCATTCGAAAGCTAAAGCAATATAACGCGTTATTTCTAGAACGCTCCACCGGCCTCAGACACAGTGCCCTCGTCATTATTTTGTACGCCATGTAGCCCCTGCTCCGCTCCTCCAAGATCATACTTTTATTGCGTAAATATGGGGAATTTAAAATTATAATTTATATTTTTTCAACGCAAGAAAATACTAACATAGTTCAAGGGTGTCAAACGGATTAATTCAAAAACATAACATCAATTTTTTTAAATTATAGAATAAATAATACAATTTTAGGAATTATTAGTAAATATATGACATAACAAACAGCCCGGCCGATCCCCTGCTTACGACATTCCCCTATAAGAGGAACATTATAATACTCGATTATATTATATATATTCCGTAGGACACTCATTGAATTAAGGTGACGAAAACTCATTCATCTGCTGAAATAAATTTCACTTCTTAACTTAACACTAATTTTTCTTTTGCTTTGCTACGTAGTACTCATTTCGATATAAAGGCGTACAAAACGGTTATACTGTATATTTCAATGACTAATATTAACATTTTAAAATAAATAATATTTATTTTATATATTATATATGCACAACCATCATTCTTTCACTGTACACAATTTGTAAGCTGTTAAAACTATGTTGGAAATGAATTATTCTAATATGTAAATAACTGTAAATAATAATATGTTATTCTACAGCCTTGAGCATAATCATCAAAACTATTTAAATCAATGTACGTTAATAACAGCACGCATCGTATATTATACAAAATACTAATAAATCAATAACTTCTCGATTAAGTAACACTGTATTAATGAACTTGTGTTTCAGGTGATAGATTTAGTTTTAGACGCATCTCCAGCTAACTCTACAAGTCAGCAACAAATAGAGTATCAAACTGAAGTACTGACGACCTTAATGGAAAATCTATTAAATGCGGAGCTATTCCGATCGGAGTCAAATATATCCAATGTTTGTTACTTGGCCGCCAGACTAGTTGACAAGCTATGGCAGGGTCAGCTGTCGAGGGACCCCCATGAGGTAAAACTAGTATTAAAAAACAATACTCAAATATATTTTCGATTACATTATTTTATAAGTACAAACGGCTTTATTCATACTCAATACAAAATATGTACAAATAAATGCATTTCATGACATTGACCTAAATTGTAACATTATATTAAAATTTTAGGTGTTCGATTTCATTGTAAAATTAATTACTCAAGCGAAAAAGAAGTCATCAATTATATCGTTAGAGGGATTACATCACTGTCTAAACAGAACTATACTATTTTTACTATCTCGGTCTACTGACTCCATTGCAGATCAAATGTCAGTGCTTGAAGCCTTGCATAAACTGACGACTAACCGGTAATAAATTTATATTTCATTTTTATTATATTATGACATTTATTTTAATATAGTAAATAATTTTATATAAAAAATATGTAAATCTTTTTAGATTGTTAATATTTGGAGCAGGAAATCATGAATTAGAATTTATCGGCTGTCTAACGTATTGCTTATTACAATTGAGCGCCAATATGAAAATTGCACTTGATTCACACATGCGTACTACTTGGCATGTCAATCCAAGCGGTGATCTTGAGTCCAGAGATGACAAGCTTACTACACACCAAGGTGAGATTCTTTCGCAATTTGTTAAATTATGTTTAAAATTTCGTTAATATGTTTAATATAATAACTTTAGACAATTAAATTACGTCACATTATTGAATTATTGACCTCTCGCAACTCCAAAACCGTTTCTCCGTAGTGCCTTCCGTGCCGTGCCGTGATATCAAACTTATACCATTATTGTAAACTAATTTGATAAAGTCTCTGATCACTAGTTGTTCTATATTTCATTTCTGTCTTAATCTAGGCCGTAATTTAATGGCGGGTGCTGCTCGGCGTGTTTGGGAGGAATTGTACGCTTGTAAAAAGCCGGCCATTGAAGAGGTTTTCAAGATTACCCTCGTGCTGCCAGTGGGGAATGCTCGGGCTCCAGACTTGACTTCTGTAAGGGAACAGTTGAATGAGAGCGCTCATAAATTGTGGATTAATTATATAGATACAGAGAGAAAGGTTTGTTTCTAATCTACAAAGATTTTTTGGCTTATTAAATGACGAGCTATTTTATGTGTTAAATATTCTTATTTATTGATATTAATATTGCTAATGATAAATTTAATTGTGTTATAATGTTCATAGGCGATATATCGAGTACCCTGGGAGTTACATAACCAAATACAATCGAAAATTCAGAAAGTAACAGGTGGTCTGACACGTTTGGCGTCTAGGACTAAAGTAAAGAAGGACGAATCAGCCAAGCAAAGACCTCATCTGCCGAAAGATCATGCACTTGCTTATATGCAAGATCATGTTCAATTAGTCAGGTATTTTACTATTTTATTAAGCACACGTTATAAAGTACGATAATAATAATTTATATGGCACTATAACAATCTTGAAAAATGTATTGACTTTGAAATCAAGTTTCCGTTTCTCTCTTAAATATAACTCGTTGATTCATTTGAACACCTAAATAATCACTTTTAATGACTGACACAAACTACATAAAAATTTAAGTGGATGTACCTGGGTTAAAGTGATCACATAACGTCAGGCAGCCTGCATGCTCAATTATTATAGAAAAAAATTTTACATGGTTGCTAATATCTCGTATACTTTACGTGTATTTGTTTGTAGGCAAGCGTGGTGCGCATCGCTGAGCAGCGCGGCGAACACGCTGGCGCACACGACGCGCTACGTGCAGGCGGAGTGGGCGGGCGCGTGGCGCGAGATGACGCGCGAGCGCGGCCTGTGGGGCCCGCCACGCGCCTCGCCGCTCGACAAGTGGGCCCTGCACTGCACCGAGGGGCCCTGCCGCATGCGCAAGCAGCTGCGCCGCAACCTCGCCTTCTACACACACTATCCCTACCGCCCGCATCTACATAAACCCGAGAACGTGAGTTCAGATACATCTCACACTACTACTACAACAAATACTACTTTTATCGTCCATTGAAAATATTTGAAACTAGTAAAAGCTTTAGTAAAGTTTTAATGTCGTAAATAGAGACAACTCAAGTACAAAGTGGCGCAGAGTCGCGACAGTAAGGAGTACTACCGAGTGTATCAACAGTGGCGAACTCCGGGCTCCAACGTCGGCGAGACCGATGGACTCGAAGCATCCGATGTGCAGGCTTTTGACGAAGATGTAACCAGGTACATTTCTTTTCTTCAATTACTTTCGACAAAACTAACTTACAACTTATTTTGCAGAAGTTAATTTATAAGTAATGTGTGTTGCGTTATTATTATACAATAAATAATACTAAAAAAGAACATTCTCCTTTTTATGAAGTTGGTTAAAAAACTAATCAGAATTTTTTTAATGAATATTATTATTTATTATGTCTGCAGAATAAATGAAAAACATTTTTGCACGTTTAAATATCATAAAATACAGTCATGTTCTTTTTCTAAAGATAGAAAACATTGTTAATTCAGAAATTAGTATGAATTTTTAATCGAAGTGTTAATTTATTAATAGAAAACAATTACATGAAATAATTTATAAGTATAGATTTAAATAAGTATTTACAATAAAAATTAACCTTCTGAAAATCTTGTGCCAGTTAATTTGTTGTATGAATTATTTATTTTGGGTATTTTTTACAGCTCTACCACTAAGGATGGATCTTTAGAAGTTACAAATGAAGAAGGTTCACCATCCGACCTTGTCAGCAGTGGCGTCGTCAGTCGTGGTACTAATCAGTCTACTGATGGTAAGACGTTATGAAAATTATTCTATATTTAAAGTCAAGTCTCAGTTTGTCAAAACATTTTTAATAAATAACATGTTTTTTCTTTTAAGAATTTATTGTTGTTTAAAGGAAATGAAGATGGCCCTGACAATGAGGAGGAAGATGAACCACAGCCTCCCCCGCCCGACAATCAAACGTTATTAAGACTACTGGAACACCACGAAAAGGTGAAACTTCATAATTTTTAATAAAAAATGCTTCTTGGGATTTTCTAGCCACCCGCTTTTTTCTACGTATTAAGTTATATAATTTGTTTTTTACATAATCAAATGTATGCAAATACTTCAAAATAAAATAAAGTTTTAAATTTGTTTTCCAGATATCGCACATGTTCCGTTGTGCTCGAATTCAAGGTCTTGATACCACGGAGGGCTTGCTACTATTCGGCCGCGAACATTGTTACATAATAGACGGATTTACTTTACTGAAGACCAGAGAGATTCGGGACTTGGACAGTTGTCCTGATGACTACGACCCAATCCTCCCCAGTCAAGCCATACAAAAGAGCAATCAAAGACAATGCTCAAAGTTTTTATATGAGGATATAAGGTACATCTAGTTAATAATTGGAAAGAAATAAGATGTTATGCAATATTATTACAGAAATAATTTAAATTATTGTTTACAGGGAAGTTCATAAAAGAAGATATTTATTACAACCAATCGCGCTAGAAGTGTTCTCAAGTGACGGCAGGAATTATTTGCTAGCATTTCCAAGAAAAGTGAGGAATAAGGTGCGGAGTGATTTTTATATTTCAAAAAGAGCACACGTCACAGCTAAACATACGCATCATGCAACAAGCATTGCGCTATATTAGATTATAGATTTTATTTGTGCCTCTTAAACCTTAAACTTGTATCTCTTAAACATAAACTTAGGACTTAGTGTGTAGCAAGTATTTCAATAATTCATTTATGGATGGAAGAAAACAAGAAAGTAAAATACAAGGAGGTGGTGTGTGGGTGCAGGTGTACGCGCGGTTCACGGCGGTGGGCACGGGCATGGCGGACAGCGCGGCGGGCTCGGTGGCGGGGCAGCGGCGCGGCGTGCCCGTGGAGCAGCCCGCCGGCCTGCTCGCCTCGCTCATCGGCGACACCTCCGTCACGCACCGCTGGCTGGTAACCGTGCCTCTTCCTACTGTCTGCTTGCTACGTTACTATACTATACTGGGTTAAAACTACGTTGTAACAATCCGCGACGATCTAACTACAACGCATGATAGTGTATACTCTCACATGCTTCCTTATACAACACAAAAACTAAGCTGTTTTTAACTCTTTGAAGTAACGCAATGACGACATTTTTATGTATTATTATATTTTAAATGTATTTTTTCTTTTTCACATAATTATGATATAATTTTTTTATCACATAAGCACAGATTCTGTGTCTACAAACAATATTACTTCATTGCAACTCATTTTTTTTTTCCACAGCGTGGTGAAATATCAAATTTCCAATACCTAATGCACCTGAACACCCTGGCGGGACGATCCTACAACGATCTCATGCAGTATCCCGTCTTCCCGTGGATATTAGCAGATTACGACTCATTGGAGTTGGATCTAAACGATCCATCCACATTCAGAGACTTGACAAGACCTATGGGAGCCCAGAGCCCAGAAAGATTAGAGCAGTTTAGGAAAAGATACAAGGTAATTTTACAATAAAACTTATATAGGTACATTAAAATGTCTTATATTTTAAATTTAAACATTAATCTGCAGAATTAGAAAAGGTTGTTACAACCATGTCATGTAAAAATTTCGTAAATATTTTATTAACTACTTTGATTTAAGGAATGGGACGATCCGCATGGCGAAACCCCGCCCTACCACTACGGAACTCACTATTCATCTGCGATGATAGTTTGTTCATATCTTGTCAGAATGGAACCCTTTACGCAACATTTTCTGAGGTTACAAGGTGGTCATTTTGATTTGGCAGATCGGTAAGTAAAGTATCAAATTAAAAAGTGATATAGCTACGAATAATTAAAACCATTTTTATAAATGATGTTTGCATATTTTAAATAGTTAGTTTTCTGTTACAGAATGTTTCATTCAATAAAAGAAGCATGGAATTCTGCATCCCGTCATAATATGGCTGATGTTAAGGAACTCATACCAGAATTCTTCTACTTGCCAGAGTTTTTAGAGAATTCTAACAATTTCGATCTGGGTGAGTAGTATTTTTACATTATCGTGACAGACAGTTTCATAAACTGTCTTATCACTTCATAATATATTATAATAATATGATTTTGATGAAAAAAAATTACTGTCAGACACTTGTCTCTTTTCCGTCATGCCGCAAGTCTGTATTTATATTTATTTCACTACATTTGGATATATATAAAGTTATTGGCTCGTAAATAAATATTTCATTAATTAATTTTTACATTCATTTAAATTGTTGCTCCGTAGGCTGCAAGCAGTCAGGAGTAGCGCTAGGCGACGTGGTGCTACCGCCGTGGGCGAAGGGAGACCCGCGCGAGTTCATCCGCGCGCACCGGGCGGCGCTGGAGTGCGACTACGTGTCGCACCGCCTGCACCACTGGATCGACCTCGTCTTCGGGTGCAAGCAGCAGGGCCAGCCCGCCTTCGAGGCCTACAACGTCTTCCATCACTTGTTCTACGAGGGCAACGTTGATATATACAAGTGAGTGTCATAATATATGCGGATACTGGTAACTGAACCACAATCCTCGCATCTTAGATATAATATTGCGTTCAGCTTATTCCTCTTCCAGTTTTATCACTATGTAATGATAGTAAATAAAAATTTGTCTTTTACTTTGTTAAAGACTTTTGCATAGGATTTTAACAAAATTTCGGATTCGTATTTGAAGCTTCCACCTTCAATGTTGCTTGGTTGTTACGATGCGGCGCCATATGCCGTGTCCATTATCTTTTATCTTAATACATTAATAAATGCTATAAATAACAAATTGTTTACTTGAATTCCTTTCAGTATCGACGATCCATTAAAGAAAACCGCTACTATTGGCTTTATAAACAATTTTGGTCAAATACCAAAACAACTTTTTAAGAAAGCACATCCCAGCAAGAAAATGTCTCAGAGAAGTTCGACTATCTTGGACCCTAACAACATAATTCCGTCGCAGGGGGCTACTCCACCAGAAAAATTGTTTTTCCATAACTTAGAGAACTTGAGGCCATCATTGCAGCCCGTAAAAGGTAATCAAAACTTAATTTCATTGTATAATTTAAGTTGTTACTATACATGTCATGTATAAGTGATGGCGTAAGACTTCTACTATGTTATTATTTTTTATTTATATTATCTAAATGGTGTTCTTTCAGAGGTCAAAGGTCCAGTTGGACAAATACTTTACACAGATAAAGCTATACTAGCAGTAGAACAAAATAAAATACTAATGCCACCCGCATACAACAAATATGTTGCGTGGGGTTTCGCGGACCATTCCCTTCGAATTGGCAACTACGACAACGATAAGACTGTGTTTGTGTGCGAGGCAGTAGCCCAAGCGTGTGGGGAAATAGTGACGTGTGTATGTTTGTCTGCTAAGACTATTGTTACTGCTGGGACGAGCACGGTACGTATTTAAAATTAATTCTCATTAAAAATTATTAATTTATATATCTCTTTATAAGTTACTGGTTTGTTGAATTCACTTATTTCATTGTCACATTTTCAAATGAATCTGTTAATATATAAACACATCTTAAAACGAAAGGAAAAGTGTCATTTATTTTTAATAAAAGCCAAATTACAGTAGTCATGAAATATTTGATGTTTGTCGCGTAGGTGGTAACAGTATGGCAATACTGCGCTCGTCGCCGACGCCTGTCCGTAAAGACGTGTTTGTACGGCCACGAGGAGGCGGTGACGTGTCTAGCCGCGAGTCCCGCCTACCACCTAGTGGTAAGCGGCGGTCGCGACGGACAGGCCATTGTGTGGGATGTGGAACGAGGCGCTTTCGTTAGACAATTACTGCCTCCGCATTCGAGCCCGCTGCCTCCTGTCTCTGCTCTTGCCATTGACGATCTTACTGTAAGTTTCATTTTTAATGCCAAAAAAACTTTTTTAACTGTTTAATTATTGTATGCTTACATCTATTTAGAATAAGTATTTATGAAGGTCGCGTCAGCCAGTTTTTAATAAGATGTTACTTTGTTATAATCTAGGTATGTATAACTGGGCAATCACACATTTCTAATGACAGTCATCGATTGTGTTGGTCAGGGCGACATAGCGACGTGCAGTGGCAGCTGGTTGCACGTGTGGTCTATTAACGGCACGCTGCTAGGGTCGGGCTCGGCAGGCGGGCTGGGGGGCAACGGGGTGTTGGGATCGGTAGCGGGGGCGACGGGGGCGGCGGACAGAGCGCCCCAGCTGCTGTGCGCCGCATTCAGCCAGGCGCGCGAGTGGGACCCGCTCAATGTCGTCATCACAGGATCCAGTGATGGCGTTGTTAGGGTATGTAACTTACAACTCGTTGCTGCTTTCACGGCATGATTCAATTTCTTTCTAAAAATGCGCAGGTTGGTGGACCCCAAATTGATTAAGCAACCATGCAAATATTGGGTCTTGGTTTGCTGTCTTGGTGCTTACTCTGTAGTTGGTACGCTGTCTTCTGCATACTCTTTATTGTTCTTATAATGTATTAATAATATTACAAATGAGTCACGATTACTGTCCGAATCTTGTTATTAATGTGCATATATGGAATAGAAACAACATATTCGCACTAGACTAGTATAGAGTTGTGTTTCTTTTCCAGAACTTTCAAATACTTCCCATAGTTATAACTTTTCTATCACCCACTATTTTTTCAGATGTGGTCAATTGATTATGTAGCAGAAACAATTGAAGAAGATCAGTCCATTGACGCAGTCAGTGTCGATGTTACTACTACATCAGCTAGTATGGACAAGGACAGAGCTCAATCGGTAAACGGCACTCCACCAACAGTGCAAGATAGTGCAAAGGATGAAAGCGAAGTTGCAGCTGAAATTGATAAGACTGAAGATGAACCAGATAAACGGCAGGCAGCTATTAAACGAGTTGAGGAGTTAGTTAAACAGATGAGTCTGTCTCAAGAAAACGAGAATGAAGGTTAGCTAAAACTTAACAATCAAATGAAGATAATTTTAGATATAAGAAAGCTTTTTTAAAGAAATTCGTCCATAAACTATTTTTCAATTGTATTATGTATCTAAAAATTCGTAGTCGTTAAACTTTAACAGTTAAAATAAGAATTAATCTCCGACTAAAATTTTTATTTTCAGGCAATTTAACTAAATCAGGTTCAGAAAGTTCACTGTCAGATGCCTGTGAGACAACAAGCGCGAAGGAATCTGCAAGAAGAGACGATGAAAAAGACACTTGCAGTGACAATGAAGAGGGTACAGAGTACCCTGAGAGAAAAGAACAAGATGTAGACTCTTGCGAGGAAACCAGAGAGGACTATGATAACGATAAGGCCATGGACACTGACAATGACGCGGTTACCCATAGGAGCAAGTTACAGAAGCAAGGAAATATTGTATTGCGGCGCAAATCAAAGGGCAACCCATTGTTCCGGAAAAGTATGTAGCAAGGAATCCCATTTATTTCTAGAATAAATTATTTTGATTTCAGGGCTCATTGTAACAATACGATCTTTAGTTTTATACTTGAAAGTTTGTTATTTTAATATTTAATACTTATTTTTTTACACTTGTAACATAATATTTTTATGAGAATTGCATATTTACGAGTACTTACTTTGACTTACAGAAAATTGTTAAAGTTTGAGTCCCAGTAAATTAAAGTGGCTATTGTATAATCTGAATAATACATAAGAAATGTGGACAGGTGGTGGCAGTATCGGCGAATCCAGTGAGTCTGGATCACTGGAAGGTGCAACAGCGAGCATGGACGTAGTGGAGGGTGGTCTTCGTACTAGCAAATCCGATACCAGTCTAACGGATTCGTTCGTGATGCTGTCAGCCACCGATGCAGAGCCCGCGCCCGAAACTCCGCCGCCGCCGCCGACGGTCACTCGTTCACCGCCTAAGGAGGATTCTTGTGGTTAGATCTACTTACAATTGCTTGGAGCAGGACTATAATAATATAAAAATTATAATTTAATAAGCTAAACATTTTGATATTTGCATGAATATTAATTATTTTTCAATTACTTGTTTCTTGCTTGCGGCTTCCCCGTTGTAGTAGTTGAATGACGCCATTTAGTAATACGTAAAACGATGCTGCTAATTGAAATATTAATAATTACGTTAGTTGCCTGCGACACATTTCAAACTAAAGCATGAGGATTTAAATGAATTAAATTAAAGTAAATGATATTGTTTGTAACCCTAGAATGGGGTATAAAATGGCGGCGGCGCCTGGTGCTGCGCGGCAAGCTGACGATGCACACGGCGTTCGAGCGTCGCGACAACGCGTGCCCCGCCGCCGTCACTGCCGCCGCCGCTGCGCGCTCCGGCCGCGGGCTCGCTGTGGGGGACGCGCGCGGACGGGTAACCCCTCACCAGCCACCACTCACCACCCCCTAACACTAGCAGCATCACGCGGGCCTTAAATTTCTTCGAATGAGAAGGATGTCCTTCTCCGTCCTTAATTAAACTTAATCGGGCAGTGATACAGGCGTGACCAAGTTGTATGAGGACAT
>DWQL01001556.1:0-11194 GCA_018231265.1 Noctuana haematospila
CACTGCCATTGTTACAGAGCTACGGAGTCAATTGAAGGGTGTGTGTGATACTTCCAGAAAGAAAGGGGCTTTAATTAACGCGTAGGAGGTTTTATGAAGCTTATAGAGACGTTAGTACATTATGATCGCATTTAACGACTTTAACAAGCACACGTAACGTAATTTTTATCGTGTGATTTACTGTAACTTGTATACTAATTGTATGATGGTGATAAAATGTGCGTAACGTAACGGTATCTTAAGTTACTAACAGCTTAAAACTATTTACACAAATTGAAAACTAGACTTTCTCGTAGCACGCTGTGTACCTACCGAGTGATCATAAATGAGCATAATAAAGCATCACAAAGGATCGCTTCCTTATCAGGACTAATGAAACGCTTTATAGGTCACAGGACTAAGTACCTTATATATGAAGGCGCATTAGCTAAACAGTATTTACAATAGTAACTTACGTACCTACCTATTTCATTTATATCACAGTATATTTCCATGTGAATCGTTTCCAGATCGCATAAGCTACTATTAGAGTTGTCTTCGTCATAATAAAACCGAGAAAATTCATGATTCAGTGTCTATTTATGTAAGAACATAATTGGTACACATGGGTGTAGAACATGTTAGTTTTAATATTATTATTATAGAGAGCGTATAAGCTAAATGTGAAGTGAGTGAAGTGCTGGCTTCCACATCCTATGTTAAAAGGTACCTTGTTATTTAACCGCTGAACAGTGGCATCCTAATAATTGAATTTCGGTCTACCGTTCCAATTGGTGCGGGTTCGATTCCCTCGGCATGTTGTGTAATACTTATTGAACATTATGTGCGTATTTAAAATTAATTATCTATGGCGAAGGAAAATATCTTAACAAAAACTTGCATGCCTGAGACTTCTCCATAAAGTTCTCGAAAGGCGTATGAGGTTCCAACCCAACAAACCTTCACTTAGACAGCCTGATCTCATTTCGGATCTGAGAGCAGACCTGTGCCCAGCTCAAGGTCATTATGTTGATAATAATGATTAATTAACATTAAATTACGCTTTCCTGGGAAAGATCATGAGGATAATTATGTCTCTAATTAATTTTGATGTAATTGAAACCTCAGACAAGCCATGTCACGGCTCTATTAATTCTTCAATCATGAAAAGAAATGCCTAGATCGCGCTATTACATCATCGAGTAAGATATTTTATTTGTCATTTAACTTTCACTCCTAGGTTTACAGAGCCATCTAGTTTTAAAATGGCAAATTTAAAAAGGAGGAAAGTTAATATACCTAAGTATAGGTACCTAAGTAAACAAATTTAACTCATTTAATACATTATATATACCTTTTTCACACCACATAAGTACTCGTAAGTCCAAAAACCCGTGCCCAGCAGTGGGACATAAAAAGGGTTGAAGACAAGTCCAAGAACTCAGTGGTATATTCACTAGTTTACCACTACAATAAGCAGGAATTATCTTACAAATGTAAGTTGCCCAACACCTGTAAATTTAACAAGAGCTGTTATTCCCTAGAATTCGCGTAAAAACTGTTATTCTTGTCACGCAGACGAACTTCTGTCCACTTTTAGACACAAACCTGATAACCTAACATTTCACGTTTACAATAGAAGGCCAGTAACGACAAAATTGAATGTTAATTTGTGTTACATTTTGTATTTGGCACGACACACTATTCATATAGTTCATAGCGAGTGTGCTCTATGATGGCCTTGACACAATAACATTTATTCGAATTCGGACTGAGCAATTAGGTAATTTGCAAGACACGCACTGAAAAGTATTTCTGCACCGATATTATCATGATCGATTAGATTTTGTTAATTTATATCAAGGTGATTGATATTTAATACTTTATAATTGATAGTTCAAGCTATAAATAATAAAATATAAATAAGATACACGACGTGCGAATTATATTAATAAATGCAAGAATATAACAATAAAGTTACTAAATAGATAAGACTAGTGTGAGAGTTTGAATAATATTATAATTTACGTAGATTTTAAGATTCCGTATCCGAAGGAATAAACGTTACATTATTACCTCATTAATTTATTCTACAGTTATCTGTCAGTTTGTCTGCCACTAGTTGTATGTCTTCAGGTTATGCCCTACTAATAAGGCATAACCATAAGACACCTAAATATGCCTAAGTATGTATATAAATAAATATTTACTCAATTAATAAATTAATAAATACAACTTACACTTTTAGCCTTAGGTGAAACAGAATTAAAACGATAGTTAATCTATTATTTACAAGTTTATACAACCTTCATTAAAACGGTAATAATTGGAAATCAATAAAACCAATGTTTTATATTTGGTAGCCAATAAAATACCGTTAAGGCAATATTAGACCGTTAAATATTCTCAAATCAGGTAATTTCGGTGAAATAAAAGGAAAAAAAGGCGAAACGACATTGAACTAAAATGTGGCTATAAAGATTGAAAGGTCATCGGAATTACATCGCACGTGTACCCAGTTTGTGGATTTACAAATTGGCAGACCGAAGTAACTACTTGTAGTGTTGGTCAATGTCAGGATGTAAGTGGGACGGCCTAATTCCCGTCATAAGTGAATATCTTTAAAAAAAATGTACTTTTTATTTATTCAGGAGGCTTTCTAATTAATTGTACCGATTTTCGAAGTTTCATTTAGTTTTGGAGTAGAATGAGACAATTTTTAAAATAAATTGTTGTTTTTCAGTTAATGCTTGTTGACCAGCTGATGTTTCAAACGTATGATTTAGACCGGACGAATTAGGTACATCAGTAGTCAGTACTGTGGGTAATCATATTATCTGCAATGTGCATACATTACATCTATGCATTGTTAAGAAAGTCCTCTATTATACTTCTATTAAGTACATCTGAGACGTTTACTAGACATTGTACAAAACAAATTTTATTCGCTATGAAATATTTTTTAGTTTCCTGAAATTTTTGTAAATCTGTTTTTGTATTGCTACTCCCTTATTCAATTAGCTGCATCCGTGGGTCCATTGATGGCGGCTTATTTTGCACACTTTCAAAAGTTCGGTAATCCGTGGGAGCTCGCTCGCAAGGTCAAGGTCGTGATAAATTTATTGTCACCGGTGCCGGCCAGTTTGCGCAAACAATCGCGATTTGCATAGGATTCAAGGCTCGAATAAGGACCGCCCGCGCGATGTGATTTTGCAGTTTTATTGGCTAAGAAAGTATTCATAGATTTCTGTAAGATTCTAGAAGCTACATGGTTTTGTTTGAAGAATGTTTGAAAACTGAAAAGGTCCAGCAAGGTCTAGAAGGGCCGTATACCATCACGCAAGTCAAGAGCGGGTTGATGAACTTAATGAACTTTATATGCTTGTTAAGAATAACTTTTTGGCATTCAGGTCTTTAAGTATTATGCCAAAAAGTAGGTATAAGAAGGTATCAATTCTTCGGTTTAATTTTTATGTTTAATATTATAACTGCAGCATTGCATTATAACAAAGTTCTATTATAAATCTGGTTGACAAAGTTGTTGTTATAGCACCAAATTACGTTACAATGTGGCAATTAAATAATAATGAGCGTCCAATAAGTGTAGGTATAACTTATTCAATATAATCAGTATTATTTCCTGCCTTTTGTCTTTTATGCGTTTATGAACTGAAATTGGCACCTGAGTGTGACTGCCATATATAGAAAACAAACAATGTATGTAAACATAATAATACGCTTTTGTTATAATACTAAAAGCTATAACCAGTTACTTGTGCATTGCAAATTGATATTAACAAACATTGCATGCTCAAAGTGAAATTGATAAATAAACGTACATAATTAACTTTAATATTGAGTTTTCATATGGACACGAGTCTGCTATCACAATCGTCTCGTAATTGACTCGTAATTGTTTGTCACTGGCATCAATGTTGACAGTTTTGTTAATCTACTTATTTAACCTCCTCAACCGAAACACAAGAACTTCATTCACGACTTGTTTCACCGCGGATTATGACGATTTTATACAGTTGTAGTTAGTTAGGATCCGTTATAAAATTACGCAACGGTTAGACATTTTAATAGGAGTACCTTTGAGCCGAGGTCACAGAGCGTATTAAACTTGATACTGATCTGTGAAGATGGTGAAATAAAATGAAAGCAAACATTAGCCCTTTGAAGCATTCGTTCTGAAACTTATTTTGTCTACTACTAATAATACTTTAGCGGCCCCTTCCGAACTTTTTTTCCTAAAAAACACAAACTAAAGGGTTGTGAAGCTAAACTTATTACGTAATCTTGTAATTATATCTAATATACATTTGCACAAGTAAACGGTTAGCAGGTGACACTAAATTGCGTCAGTGTCGAATAAAAAAGGCATTTAAGACGGAGAGCGTGGTAGGAAGTCATTAATATTTGTTTTTTAAAGATAAGTTACGTTGTGTTTAAATTTCGCGGCCGCCGGCCGTTGTGACGAATAACTGGCTTATCGTAATAAGTAACTTGTTTGCAAAATATGTAAAAAACAGCCTGATTGATTGATTAACGATCTTCACTAGTTTATCACTTTTTTACCGAACCGAAACCGACTTTATTGTTGTTGCCATATATATTATATAATTTATATTTTCCATTTACCGATTACAAAAGTAAGTAATATCAACAGGATATGAAACTAAGTATAAAATAATGTTAAGAGCAGGTACATGTGTTTTATTCGATCGAAAATTATTTAGCTCTTCTAAATTAATTATTCGTTATTTGTCACTGAATATATAAAACGAGCAATTTTGCAAACTACTTATAAAAATAAATAAGATACTAGACCTGACGCACTGCATACAGCAATAGTTAAATGGTTTAGTACAATATTTATGTTTACACGAAGTGTTTAGTAACAAGTTAAATGAAGTGAGAGGTAAATGCACTGGGACTATGCAGTTCTGTTGGTGCAAACGTCAACTTACCGTCTTACGGCGTCTGACGCAACGCTCACCTGCAATATATGGAACAAAATACATAACTCGATCGCTACTGCATTCCATTACCATAAGCAGCAACTTGTTATAACTATGGAAAGATTTATACATTTATACAGTTTTTGCACGCTAACAATGGTCTTTGTGTAATATAATTTTATTTTTTCTTTGTTTTATGGAAGTATAATATTGAATTAAACATTTACTAATTTTGAACTCAAGACAAGAATAGCCTGAAAGGAGATAGTCTGATTGTTTTGCGGTTTACCGTCTCAGTGGGTCCGGATTCGATATCTGCACGCACAACCCCTAATTTTTCAATATTCGTATCATAAATTAATTATCGCTTGCTCTTCGGTGATGGAGAACATCGTAAGAAAACCGCTATGCCTCATGCCTGAGAGTTTACTGTAATTGCGGCCTGAAAGTTTTCAATAACTGTGGCCTGAAATTTTTTCATAAACACTTCTAATATGTATATGAGAAGGAGAGAGCCCATCCTTCGAACAGTTACTGATTTATTTTCCATTACGTGTTCTTGCATGAAATCACCTGTAAGGTAACCTAGCACTTAAAAACAAAACTTTGATCTATAAAATTAATATTCAATTTGAGTGAGTGACTTGATAAATAAATGAACAAATAAATATTTATTTATTGGACTAAAATATACAGAATATGTTACGTCAACCACGATACTATACTTTCAGTATTTGACCTTGGATTTTTCCAATGCAATTCGGTTTAAAAACCGTTGTAGGTAGATTGGAATGCAATTTATAGTAAATAGTTGTAAAATACTTTTTATACCGTTTAGTCGTTATAATTGATTTTCCTCATTGTTTAGTTTTTCTGATCATTTTATAAATAGTACAGTTTTATAGGTTTTACTGTTAAAAAAAGGAAAAAAAAACATATAGCTAGAAAACTTTTTAGAAGAAAAAGTGTTGGAGCCGCAATTTTATATTCCGTATTTGAAAAGGGGGGAGCGCGCGAAAAGATAAAAACTAGGGAGAAAAAACGCGGCAACTCTGAGGAACGTTAGGTTGACAGTTGACAGATGTCATACGAGCACCGGTACTAACGCTCACGCCGCGCTCTCTAATATCGAACTTTACCGTGTATTTTGCAATACTTTCGCTTCCACAAACTATATCGCGTTTCCTAAACGCGTATTCTTTTATTTTGGCCATTGTTCCGAGTGCTACAATAAGTATACCTAATATAAACTTTTTAACACTAATAAAGTATGCAAGTATTTATGTGGTGGTTGAAAGTACGCTACAAAAGATACGAACAATAATTGTTTTCTCAATCTAACCGATCTAATAATATAGGTTAAATAAACAACATATTCCGATCATGGTACATTTACTCTCTGTAATTGAATCCCGGTTCCAGAACGGTTTGTTTTAATCTCGGAGTAAAGATAATAAATACCTGACCAATGTTTATGCTGCATTCTATGCAATATAGTGGTAACCTTGCGTTTGTGCATACCAATGTATTGTGTACCACTCAAATTGAAAAGTGTTATGTATTTAATTCTATAAATACATGTTCTGTTTAGGAACAGAATCAATAACAAACCTTTTATTTTTCCGTAGTACATTATAACTATGTGTTAATAATTGTAAATCATACTATTGATCATAAGTTATGTTAGTGTATGTTAAATCAATCAATAAATTATGTTGTAACCGTTTTAAACATTATTAGTGGATTTATTTTTATCTAGAAAGAGCAGCGAGGGAATTTGCAGTGGAAATCAAACCTTCATCTGTAACATTAGTTTCCAAAGGCTGTTTAACGCACGTAGGTGATGCAAACTGGAATAAAACATTTATGTATTATGGCAGATTGTTTTTCAATAGTTGTGTGAGAAAGAATTTTGTTGCAGATTGAATTCTCGGCGAGATTAATACTCGTGCTTTCTCACGGTCGGTTTCACCTTGTGGTTCTTTATTAGCTTATCCACTTATGTTTAGATCATATATCACGGCGATAATGGTATCTCTTATATATTAAAATGAAATTTGTCAAAATGCCTAAAGGCTGTTTGGTGATAGATTAGCGAAAAGTTACAGGTCTTTTGAATTTCGCAATTTGTTAATTTTGTATAATATACTTATTGATTTGTGTTTTTTACAAATAATTGGGAATAATTTTAATTTTAATTTATTTGAAATGCTTTGGCATTTTCCGCTGTACAATCTTATATCCTCGCTGCGTATCTATTATGTGCTGCTTCAAAAATTGTTGCTTGTTTTAAGTAACTTCCATATTATGTATACATTGTACAATTGCTTTCTGATTTTTAGCTATGTAAAGCTCTCTCAGAAACTGATTTAAACCCTGCGCAGTTATTCGCTGGTACAAAATTATTTGGCAAGTTACTCCTTCATCGCAATGAAAAAATTTTATTTAACCAGCCGTCTTACTTGTTCTTGCTACTTTGCTCAAAGCTAACCGGACATAACGTTGTCCACCACCTGTTAAATACAGCTCGTTCGTTCAAACATTTACTACTTATCATCGTTTATAATATAATTATTAAAGTGATTGAGCGAAAAAAAAGATACACAACATCTATAGCAGAATCCGGTTTGGCGGAAGTCCGCATCTTTATACATCAACATAATATTATATCACACATTATGTTACTTACTTATATATTACATCACTGAGAAATGTCACGGAGAGATGTTTTTATCGTGATATTATGAATGAGAAATGCTATTCCGACTCGAACGTTATAATTAAATGTACCTACCTAAGCTTGCGTTATTGCATCGGATAGCGAAAGTAGTTTTATCGGTAAGTCGACGTTTAAATGTTTAATAGTACCTATACTTTCCTATTACTGCAACAAGTTGCTAGTGTGCGGAATGTGACAGTAAAATACCAGGAAATATTTACGTTTCTTTTTATCTTAAATTAGCAGCAAATGAGAATGTCTGCCATCTGATGTCAAGTAGTCACTGCAACACGTCCCACGTCCAACGTCCAACATCCACATCCAACCTCAACTAGGAGTAAGTGGATATAAACTGAGGATGTCGCTTGAAATAAAATAATAACAATAAACAAGATGCACAATGAGCGGTTCCAAAACGTCCTATATATGTGTCTTAAATTTATTACAAAATCATCGTCCTTGAAAGTCCAAGGCGCAAATACGTGCAATGTGTAAAATTTCAGTTAAATTAATATTATGAGATCACTCGGATAAGCCAAAACAAATATAGTGAGCAATAAAAACAGGGGTCATTGCCAGTTGCAAAGTGTTAATATTTTCATACGCGAGTAATAACAGAATGGCACAGTCGAGAGCGGCAAGTGCTCGACAAATATTTTTGCTTCCTAACCAAACACTCCGCCTTCAGAGCAAATGATGAAGTCGTGATCTTGAATTTGGAAGATCTCAAGCCATTCACTAGTTTCAAGTTCGTTAGCCAGACAACTTAACAGCTCTTAGCTGAAATGATCGTGTAATTTTAAAGCTGATAAAATAGGCGATGTCCATTAAAATCCATTATAAAGATCCATTAATGGACCTTTTTACAATTTCGTAAAATCTTGAATTCAATTTGAAACACTCGAGTATCACGCGTTGCATTAGCTTGAAGTTCGTTAGCACCTTTTAAATTAAACGACTATTATATTGGTCCGTGAACCAATGTTTTGACTGCGTTATATTTGGACCATAGCAAATTAATTGCTTCACGGATATGTGCAGACCGTATAAGCCAACCAAGGTCACTGAAGTCTTCCTTTATTGCTATAAATCCCGCGTGAAATTAGTTCAAATGTTAATGTTACCCTTTACGAACACTCATAAGGAAGAGAATCATTGAATTTATTGTTACATTTAAATTTAACGAGTATGTTTTATGCATGTTTTATGCGATTTAATTGCTATGTTTGTGCAGTTTGTGCTGTACGTATAGATATTAAATTTTCATTAAACTATATTGGTATTATAATGTGTTTAAACATTCTGAAGTATATTATGTATTAAATGAAAAGAATTAGGTACCTATCCGTTTTCTTGTTATATAAAAATAAATTGGAATATAAAATATTGATAATGAATGCTTTGCGTGTCTTAATTGAGTGTTCTTATTACGTTTATAGACTTTATAGTTAGAAATCACTTTTAATATTAGTTATAGTGACAGTATATAAAAATTTAAAAACATGACGATAGGATAACAAGAACACACATAGTTATTACCTTGTTATTGTCTTGGGTTGAACTTATTCGTTGTTGTTGTTTTAAACTTATTCGTACCACGATTTGATAATGACAAGAATAAAAAAAGGACAATGGGAATCTCTATTCGTTTTGTGTCGCTGTGACCCGTACTGATCATTAGCGTAGATAAGATTATAGGAAATGAACGAACGGACGGACCGCGAACCACGATGGGTGGTCCGAGCCTCTTCTAGGTAACCAGTGAACTTAGAACCACTGCCATCCTTCACACACTTTGCCCCTGAGTACACTTGAGTAGATAATAGCTTCAATGACAGGTCAAGTAAGGCTGGAGGCTCATAAACGAAACGGGCATACGATCCTTAAAACTGTCTCAGCGAAAGTGTGTGAACGCGGACAAATGTGATACTCAGCATAATACGTAGTAGGTACGAGTACTTAATTCATCAGCATATTCTATGCAGTAATGAAGCTGTGGGTGGCGCATTTCGAGAGTGAAAATATTTTTAGAGAGCAAATGGTGAAAATTAAGATGGCATAGCCACTGCATTTATAATCAGGGACGTAAAGTCCGTCGTATCAGCCGAGATTATCCCCACTACCGTCAAGTTTTAACTACAATCTCACGAAAGGGCCCCGCGACAAATTTTGATATAGGGCCCCTCTATCGCCGAGGTCGCTTAATGGAAATCTCAATATGTTTCATGTACCTATCTATATTCAGTTTTTATGTATTTAATTTCAGTCCTTTTCAATACTAGTAATTCAGTACCAGGATCTTACAACTTGTTTAGTGTGTGTCCTTATGTTGTTTTTACCTAACAAGTGATATCATATTATGGTACATTATAATCAACCTACGAATATAACTATAGCATAAGGTTATAAGCTAAGAGTTGAGTTGCGAGCGTTGTGTGTGGCCGCGTCCGCAAACTGGTTTCTTAACCGCGGGCACATTGCCGTAACCGTAAAAAAACGTTCAGATTTAACGATGCCTCCTAACGAGCCGCTCCAGTCAAAACACTCCTCCATATATCTTTCAATAGAAATCTCACTTTCCATAGCATACTGGCATAGTGATAATCGTCGGACAGGTTACATATTGTGACGTAATCGGTCTAGATAACAATCTAAAGAATTTTATTGACATTTTAAGACCGACGAGAAGTGACAGAAATGATTTTGTGGCACGAGCTCTGTTGAGTAATAAATGACTGTAATGATCTAAGACCATAATACAATAATAATCAGTTTCTTGCTTAATTATTGTTTACATTACACAAAGATTCACTAAGATGCCGGTATTCATATTATCTGTTAAAAATACGCACGGCATTTGCATAATACCTAAAATATGTCCATCTGAACAACCTAATGTGATGACCAAATGAGTATAAATTACCTTCTTTAGTTATGCTCTCAAAGGATATTTGTTAAAAGTGATCAACACTTTTACACAATGATGAAACTAATACTTTTTACTTATGATTGTTATGAAGAATAAGGGCCGTTTCATCGAAGGACAGTAACTTTCATTGGTTGCATTGTAAGACTTTATACGGTTAGCAATTTTATCGTCGTGAAAACGGCGACAGGCAAATCAAATGATTTGCTTCAAGCCATAAAGTAATGTCGAAATGGTTAAGTACGAAATTTCTGCGCTACGTACATTACTTCGTACCTACCAATCTGACTCCGCGTTCCAATTTCAGTGATTACGACTAATGTTTATCGACGACGCGCCATTGTGATCCCGACTATAAATTCCATTCACAGTAATTGTGCACCATTGAGCCTACACGCAAGATGAATGTGATTGACAGTAATGCGAATCTTCTGAGTTCATCTGACGGCGATTGGTAGAAGACTCGATTTATCTATATTGTATGTGGTAGAACGAAAGAATAATAACCTATTAGACATCAAGCCGTCATAGGCACACTAATAGGTCGCCGTGTCTCCTATCAAAAAATTTTAAAAGGGTTTACCCAGGACATAGTCTACCATGGAC
>DWQL01001557.1:0-11194 GCA_018231265.1 Noctuana haematospila
CTCCGAGCCGCCCGCCCGCCCAGTCGCTTATAGCGCGCCGCCCTGTTCACACTGTAATTTCTTTGGTGGTATTGTTACTTTTATTATCACTACTAATGTCACTGAGCATAACTGTGTGATCGATCATAAACTAAAGTGCTGACTTATAAATATTCTACGCAGTAATGGATTGGTGAGACCTTTATTATTATTAATTATTTGTGCGGCTTCTATTGTATAAAATGCGAAACAAAATTGCATTATATTAAGTAAACGCATATTTCATTTTCCATATACTTTTTGAAAAGTTCTTGTGTTATTTAAATAATACTGAGATATTTACCTGTATATAATAACAGAGTGACTGTTAAGGTAATATCAGTTCATCACTTACGTCGATATCATTTGCATACACTGTTCAAGATAACCCTTTAGTAGTCCATTATGGTATTGTTACATGCATTGTGATCTACTGATATTAGTATTATAATTTACACATGCAATTTACAACGTTGTTACGTATATGTTTGTATGTTTTACGTAGAAACTGTCTCGATTTAATATAGGATCTAATTTATATTGTGATTGTTTGATTTGTGTCTGATCTTATTTTGCATTGTTCTAGAATGTATTTACCGTCATGATGTTTATACATAATTTGATCTGTTCTAAACATCTGACGTTTATTGATAATTCAATTGATTTACACAGTTTATTGAGCACTGAGTTAAAATTAATTAAGACTTTAAGTAGTTTACTTAGCCTTTGTTCGAATAACTCTGAAGTTTAAGATTACGACAGTATATTCACGCTATAAAAACTTCCGTAATTTATTTCTACACTCAACTCCCTCTCACCTTGTTAAACTATCTTAATGTTTGGACAGAATGTAATTTGTGTTTCGCCTTTTTTTCGCGCCGCGGGAATGAAGTAGTCGATTTAAGAGAAGGGGTGATTTCTTTTTTAAAATTTTTCCTCCTATACGCACGTCACGCACTAGGTAGTCGCATGACGAGACTTCATCGTCAATTGTAGTACAGAGGCAAGGGGTGACACCCTCGTATATGCACGTATCTTCATTGGAGTGGAAGTTCTGTTATTCTTGCAGACTCTTAGCTTTCTGTACCCTCTACGTAGCATTGTTCTTCATGATATTGTTTAAGCTAAATTTGGAATAAAACTATTGGACCAAGTTATTTAGGTATAAAAATATGTAAAGATATTATTTCTGCGTAACTGTTTAAGTAACTTATTATTAATTATTATTCGTAGGCGATAAAAAGTATACTTATTACAGTTAGATAGGTAGGTGTGTTAAGATGATTGTGTTTTATTTAGATTTTCTAAATACTTGTTCCAATACTTTCATGTAGATTTCATCTTACATCTTACGTAAGAGTATTGGCGGTTACCAGAAATGCAACATGTCATCATTATAAAGAGTAGCTTAGGTCTGTTTTGTAGTAATTTCAACATAAACTTAAATGCTTATGTCTTCGTAGGTGAATAATATAACCCTCTCCGCTCCCTCGCCACTGCTCGAAATTACCCCAGGCTATAATTATGGGCTAAAACACAGGGGTGAGGTTTATTCTTTACAAATAATTTCGCAGTCCCGTGCGTGGGTAGCTTTTACGTAAAAATCGTAATATTGCGAAACAATATTACCATGTGTAGGTATATTTTTACCCACGCAATTTTCGGGATTACTTTTCCCTGTATATCCATTCGGTGTTTATTTAATTTTCTTGTCTTGTCAGCTTCTCTGTCCTTGTTTTATTCATAAATGATATTTACATTTACCTTTGAAGAGACGAAGAGGTCTTCGAGGTTACTAAATATTTTTTGCAATATTATTTTTGATGTTCAATAAAAATAATTATGTATGATAGTCGTGTTCGAAATGAATTTGGGTTTATTTAATACAATTTTGTTTATGCGTGACGCTTCAATGTAATCGTTGTTTTAAATACTTAGATTAATAAAACTGTTCTCTTTTGTTGCAGTTTACCGCTTGGGTGGATGCCGTGATTTTCGTATTCAGTTTAGAAAACGAGATAAGTTACAACACCGTCTCCAATTACTTCAACAAAATGTCGCACTATAGAAATTCAGCAGAAATTCCAATAATACTAGTTGGAACTCAAGGTCAGTAAAAATGTATTACTGATGAATGTTAGGTACCACCTAACTACCTATACATTAACAGTATCTCATTTGTTTTATTCAAATTTATTAACTGGGCAAAGTCACTAAAGCGTGGATGAGCATCTTTGACCTTAAAGAGAGAGTGTTTTAGTTGATTATGCCATATTATGTATGCACGTGTTGATACGACTACCGAGCAGTTACGAGGTCATCGATTAACATATTTTAATTCCGTCCGGTGTTTCTCATAGATTATTTCCTATTTAATGATCTGTTACTCTTCCAGATGCCATAAGTGAAAGCAGCCCGCGCGTCGTGGACGACAACCGTGCTCGCAAGCTATCAAATGAACTACGAAGGTGTTCTTACTACGAGACGTGCGCAACGTATGGCTTGAATGTCGAACGAGTTTTCCAAGACGGTTAGTAAAACGAATACATTTACTTTTTTTTGTCGAGGTGATGTCATCCCAATTGTACTTTATATTCGCTCGCCGAGAACGAATTCGATATTTCGTTCCAGTTCTATATTGAGATACCTATCTACACTTATTTTTTTGCATCAGTATAAAATAAATCTTTTATCTCTGTAATCTCCAAGAAATAGAGTTGGCTTGTTTATACTAAAACCTTTTTTTATTAAGTAAGTATTAATGTTTAGAAAGTTATGTTAAGACACGCACACCAGACAGAATAAGTAAAATTTTATTTTTTTATTTTTAATCATTTCTATAGTTAGACTACACCATAAATTTACAACTTGGCCTCGATAAAACAGAAATATTTGTTAGATTAAATGAATCTACTTAAATTTTATTAAATCTTCTGATTAAGCTGATCAATTACATAATACTGTTTTTCTCGCACATACGAATCATTTTGCGTGACGGTGTGTCCTGAATGAAGATATTAGATAGCTCGCGTTGCTACGCATGGGGAATTATGTGCACCGCAGTGGTAACACCGGATCGGCGGCGCGCGGTCGTACGTTTCATACATTCGTAATTTCGTACACTTCGTTCAACGCTCCGCTCCGCATTGTTTACATTTTTTGACGCGATCGCCTTTGCTTTGAATGTCACCGGCATTCCAACAGTTGTGTGTTGTTTAGTAACTCCTTTGTGTTATTGTGAATGGCAAGATGGATAAAACGCTTATATTTAAATCGAATATGTCGCCAATATCGAGCCTGAGACGGCGAAGTTCGTGTTACAATATCCAGAGAGCTGAGGAGCGCGACCGTCGAAAATCGGCTAAATTTGAATGTGCGTGTGAATTTACCGTTTAAAATGTGTTGTTTTCGTGTTCAGAATTGGAATAATACTGTTTTAAATGTATCATGTTCGTAACTTCGTAGTTCAGTGCGTGGTGATTTATTGGTGTATTGTTTTCAGCGTGTCAAAAGATCGTCGGTACGCGGCTATCCGCGTCCTCGCAATGTTTGTCGGCCTCCAGGCCTGTGACTCCCCAACCCTTGGCCAATTCGCCGAGCCACAACCACTCTACATTCCTTTACAAGGTAAGGGTGCAAATAACATATTTCAACGAAATATTCGGAGGAATCTAATGTCGTAATAAGCCTAGTTTTATTGTTAATGCATGTATTTTTATCTTATTTTATCGTGTTGATATCGATGTAATTGTTTACAGTAGTATTAATGCGGTCTTTAGGATTAGTAACATGCACCGTTGATTTCGAAAGATAACAAATTACACGACATTGAGCTAAAAGAACAATGTTAATTTGTGGGTTTAATTTGCTTACTTTGTTTAGTACTATGAAGAATAATGAAGTTTTATAACTTTATTTTTATTGTTCAACTCTTAATATTTACTGTTTTACTAAGTTTGATAGGAAAAGAAATGTGGTAAACAAATTAGTAGGTATGTCTTATAATTTTCCATAACCTTCTCAAAGGCATGTTAAAGAAGAGACTGCATCATGCTGAAAGTAGAAATTTTACTAAAACACAGAGTTCTTCTAAATGGTAATAGGTATATTATAGGTAATTGATGTTTGTAGTGACGGTGGTAACTTACTTCCTAAATTTTTAAATGAATCCACCGCATCTAATATGCAAATTCATATAATTCATAGGTCTAAATTATATCATGTGATATCCAGTTAAGGTCCTATTAATGTAGCCATCAATCAATTAATTGGGCCACTGGGCAATGTATGAATATTGATATCAATTTACGTTCTATTTCTAGCATATGGTTTACACATTGTACATAGTACTACATCGTTGACCCATCAGTCAGTCATGCAGAAGAAAGCATTATATTAGTATAGATAAGTGCTTCAAAATAAATAAGTTTATGCATTTTTGTTAAATAAGTATGGGTACTCTTATAACTGTTATCTGCACCATACTTTCAAAAACAGTTTAATAAGTAATTGCTTCATGAAAAAACTAGGTTCATGGTGGAACTTTCCATTTATGTCTTCTACTATTTCAATAGAATAGAGTAATACTAAAGATATTAGTAACATTTCAACATCCGCACATTGATGTATTCTCTCTAATTTACCTAATGGCATTGAGCATTGCAGTTTATTTTTGTCATTCACTAATATATCTTTTAGTCTCGGTCACTTCCCAGGGTTGACATCCATTTGACTCAAACAATAGTAGGTATCACACAATTTTTATAATTCATTTTCTAAAATCTACTGAGTCAGAATCTAATGAATCATAATATTTAATAATCAAAATTATTTACATCATATTCTAAAGATGGAATTTGTCTTTGAAATTTAAAAATGATTTCATACAGAATGGAATAAAGTTTATTCACCACTAAACTTGCACTGTTAAAATATTAAAATAAACAATTGAATATATTATTTTTTATCTTTTATCTTAGGCCCTGTGATATTATTATATACATTTGAAGTTGTACATGAATATGTTTCTGCCCGTAAGAACTAAGATGGTGGCATTAAGTAAAACTTTCTACTACATCCCACACTATTCCAAACAAAACATAGTGACATTTGACCAACATATTATATTATAGTGAAAAAAAAAATATGTGTGCATTCAAAATGCCATCTATCTTCCATCAGGGCAGTGAAATTTTACATATGACATATGAAATGGTGTCACTAGTTATCATCAGCTATCCTCCATGTTCATGTAAAATTTGAATGAAACAGGACTTATATATTTGATAACTGAACTCATAATTGTAACAGGATGTAGATAGGGATACTTTGTGTTGTTGAAATTATCAAGATAGCCTGAATTTAGATATATATTTAATATGAAAAATATAATTTGTTATTATAGGTATCGCAGTGTGAAATTATAATGTTAATTAATTTGAATCATGGGGGTACCTAGGCTTTGATCGAGAGGGGAGGACGTTAAATTTTGATTCAGGTCATCCCAGGTTTTGATCTGGAGGGGAGGGGGATACTTGTGATCCAAGCTTAGCCAAAAGGGCGCCTAAAGCCGATGTATCGTATTATTTGACGTTCATCAAGTGTGTACCTTATGATAAATAAAAATTTTTGAATTTGGTTTTTTTGAATTTGAATTTTGTGTGATGTGATCCGTGATTGCTCATTGTTAGTAATCAAGTAATTTACAGAATATTGAAAGTGAAGTAAAACACACCGTACAGTATACCACACAACAGCTATACATATTCTTTTATCTGACAAGATGTATCGCATAACGCATAACTTACCTACAGTGAAACAGCTTCCTTGTGCAAAAACGTATATAAATATAATGTTACATTATGCCAGTCCATACAATAACAAGTAACATAGTTTCTTAACTGGTAAACATAGTCTTTATAATTATATATTTTTATTATTGTTCAGTTCAGTTATTATTATTATGTTCAGGAACAGCGCTAGAGTTTTATAAAATAAATTATATTTTTGAAACATATTATATACCTATATAGATATACTTAGGTAATATGAAAGAATAATAATAATATTGATTGTTATATTTGTACTAGAAATACACTAATGTGTAATGCAATGTATTATGATGTATCACTATCTAATCGATTCGTTTTTTATCTGGCATTGGTTTGGTTATAGGTACACAAATTAGGTAACTGCCATTGATAGACTTGAAAGGAAAATTAATGATATGATAATATAATTACCTTAATGATTATTGTTTATTCTCCTAAATAGTGTAATTCAAAGATTTTGGGCATATAAGATTCACCTGTATTGATATTAATCAATGCAGGTGAATAATTAACAGGCAATATATATATATATATTATATGTCTTAAATCTTCGAAAGGAAGAAAAGAAAGAAAGAAGCGGATAAAAGAAAAGTGTAGTAAATGTTTTATTCATATTTGGATAGTCTAATGATCCTTTTCTCCTATTTATAAATTAGATAGTAAGAACTGCTTGATTATACTCCTTGGCAGCTTAGCTCATAAATTTAATAAGATGGTTAATGGTGATGGCTCCTATCATGGAGGTAATAATGAGTTATTTTCCAGACTAGAGTAAAATGTTCATACCAGAATGTCTTAAGAGTTAAGACAGACACAGTGATATTTTCCATCAACCTATCACCTCAATTCAATCTGCCCGTTTATCGAACGTTAATATGCTTTACCATAACATTTATCCATATTTTTATCCACAAATCCTGATTGAGACTGGCTACATTATCTTTGATTGATTACTTTTCATTGTTCTTAAAATGACGTAGGTATTTTAAACATGTAGGTATATTCTGTTTAGCGAAAATCAAAAGACTTTGTATACTTTTTAGTGTTTCAAAAATATCAAAACATTGTTAAATACGCTGTTTACTCTTACCTTATTACTGTGTGGTAAATTTACAATGTGTTAGCAGTTAGCTGTAAGTGTGGCACGCATTGTGTAATAGTTCCAGCATCCTGTGTGAAAACATAATAACATACGGGCTAGAATTCGCTCGCTGTCCCGCGGGAGGTCTAAATAAAGTAACGCGGGAAGAAGTGAACGCAGCCGCTCGCTCCACCGCTGATTAACGCTAGTTAAGGGAAATTTCCTTATGTGCCTGTCCCTATTTAACGATGTCGGATTGGAATATCTGCAACTTATAATCACGTATTACATGAAGCGTTTAATTTGATGATCACATAAATTAAAAGCTGATCGATGTTTTTTAGGACTATTAAACAGTTGTTGAATAGTGTTTGGTGAATAGTTAATAGGTAGGTAGTTTAAAAACTACCTATTAAACTACTTATTAAAATAAGTTAGAAAACTTACACAGTCTAAAGTTGTTAATAAACACAGAAGATCGGTTTCTTTACGTCGACTCAACGCTCGATCAGTAGAGATGTGGCTTTTTTCTATTATTCTTTCTTATGAAAAAATACACCGTTAGACAACATGTGGCTTAATGATGTTATTACGTTATTTATTACTTATTCCTTCGAGTCACTGCCACTTCGACTCTATAAAGATGACTGTTAACGTGCGATTTGAAGCCATTAAAGGTGCTGTCATTGAAATGGAAATTCACGGAAGGAAAACCGGTATTCTCCAACAGCATTCTGATGCAAGTTTCACTCTCGTTTCGTTCGTAAATATATGTTTGTCTTTATCTATGTGTCGTGATTATGTAGTGAAATTTTGCTTGCAGGTGTTAAAAGGTAAAATTTCTAATGACTTACCTAAATTCTGTCAGGTAATTAGAATTTTTATTTAAAACTGGTAAATTTTATTTTAATGTAACATTCGAGATAATACCGACAATGCTATTTGAATTGGAATATTCGAGATAATCCTGTGTTTGAATGGCAAGCAAATTTAAAATGATCACCTCTAAATTGCGTTGCTGTCGCAAATATCGCAAATATAAATACACAAAAATAATACAAAACCTACTACGCATAATCAAAATTTCCACGACCGACATTACTAGTAAATAAATGTCCTGCCTACAATATGATAGCAAAATAGCATAATGTTATCATCTAATGCTCTAAGACTTACATTTTTTAAGGGTAATTTTTTTTTGATTCTAACATTGCCGACTACAATTGCCCACCGATTAAGATAGAACAACATTTCTAAATACCGAATAATGTATTATAATTTCAGGATTCCCTCCCGCGCAGTCATCACACGCTCTCCGCATCGTCACACCACCTGCACCGAGGCGCTTCATCATTCGACGCCTCCTCAAACAGCAGCGGGATCTCATCGACACACGTCGTCGAAATCCACAGCACCAACGGCTCTGATACCTCTTCGCGCTGGGGCAACTCCTTGGGCAGCCATGGGTCCTCGTCAGGGCTCGTGTCCATCGCTACAGAAAACAATAACGTGAAGTTCACAGCGCCTCACTGTTTGGACAATCTCCAACCGATCAAGGACCCGAAGGATCTGCCCACTCCATCTTCGACCCCTACGACGTCGAGGAAGTCGCGGAGAAGATCCAATCTCTTCACGCCTTCGAAGAAAGGCGACGATAGGCTAAAGAATGGGGAGCTGGGCTCTGGTAGAGCGATCCCGTTGAAGCAAGGGCATTTGTACAAGAAGAGCAGTAAGGCCTTGAATAAGGAGTGGAAGAAGAAGTATGTGACGCTCTGTGATGATGGGCGGCTGACGTATCATCCGAGCTTACATGTAAGTATGACAGTAACAAAGGTCGTCAAGGGCTATAGCATAATATATGCTACTCAGGCGTACCCAGGCTTGTTCGTTGATCTATACATACAATAAAAAACATATATATACACCAGATGTGTCCAAAAAAAATAAATAGTACCGTTATCAATAAAAACCGTTCCGTTTTTTAGTATTAGCTGTTATAGCGGCAACAGAAATATGTACGTCATCTGTGAAAATTTCAACTATCTAACTGTCACGGTTCATGAGATACAGCCTGGTGACGGACGGACAGACAGACGGACGGACAGCCGAGTCTTAGTAATAGGGTCGTTTCACCCTTTGGCTATGGAACCCTAAAATTTGCAATTCATTACAGTCAAAATTACTGTGCTAATAATATTGCGCATATCAATTGATTCTAGAGTAAATTTATTGGGTCAATAACAATTAATATAGATGATAAATGGCTCGTGGCCTATTGGTCCATTTGTAAGATGATTGTAGAATATTATCTTTCAGTTATTGTATGTTAGTTTATAATATATTGATTTATTCAATTTGTGCAATTTTCGAGATAACGTTAGTAGTAGGTTATTGGTTCACTTAAGTTAGCAATATCAGATACTAAGCAATCCATGGAACAAGGAGAGAAAACATGACAGGAAATAGTCCTACGTTCTTAGTACGAGAACTACTTGGTTCTCCTTAGGGCATATTTAATTGTTTTTTCAACACAATAATAATGACACATGACAAATATTTTTAAATATTTCAATACTCAAATCGGCTATTACCATAGAAACTGGCTAGTGCTAATTAGGCTAACTCTCTTGTCTTCTCTATTCTCCTCTCCTCCTCTCCTTTTCTCTTCTCTGCTCGTTGTCACATTTCTCCAGACTGCTTTGCCTCAAAATTTCTTCTGTTACAATTATTATGTTTGGAAAAGAAACTATATGTGGCATTTACCAATTACCATCATTATACTTTAACACTTCACAACCATCAGCCAATCGCAATTAAATCACATAATAATATGGTGTCCCCATTAGAGTTCCAAACTTAAACCCATTTTTCACACCACCCCAGGACTACATGGAAGATGTGAACGGCAAGGAGATATCACTCCAGTACGTCACAGTGAAGGTGCCAGGCCAGAAGCCTCGTGGCTCCAAGTCCATCATCACGACAGTGCCAGGCTACAACGGGTACAGCAGCCTGGACATACACGATAGCATCGGGGGATTGTCATTAGGTAAGTTTGGGACAGTGGAGTGTTTTGGGATACACTCTAAGCTCTGATTGTAAATTAAGATCCGGTGTCTAATGTCTGTAAAAAAATAAATAACGCTTCAGTCTCATAGCTCCACACTGGGATTCTCTATGTTGTGGTTGCCATGGATACATAGGTGTTTTAGTTTGTCTTTATATATTACTAACTGACCCGGCAAACTTTATATCGCTTCAAAATCAGTAATTTATATATGTAACCCTATCTCTTGATTGCTGAAAAGTGCATTAAAATCCATTGAATAGTTTAAAAGATCAGCGATCAGACAGCGGAGGCGACTTAATTTTATACTATGTAAAGATTAATAATAATGAGATCTTTGGGAGCATGTCGTTTTAAACTCACAGCTCTATACTTTATATGCATAGATAGATACATAGAAAAATATAAAATTCATACAGCATTTATCTATTTCCAGGTTACAAAGACAAACCAACCCGTGCAACAGACAAAGTTCTGCTATCGGCCTTTGATACCATGAAGGAGCCAGCGTCGAGCAGACAGTCGCTAGCGTCCGAGGTCGAAGTTGGGTCCACTAACGGCACCGATAAGGACACTCCGCATGTCAAGAAACGGCACAGACGCATGAAGAGTAGCGGTGTTAAGAAGGAGGGGGATGAGGGTATGGTGATTTTGTTATATTATTAGTACCTTCTAGCTGACCTGGCAAAAGTTGTTCTGCCATATAAAAATATGAGGGTCGGTGGGTAGGAAAGAGAAAATTTTGGGTTATAACTATTTTTACATTTACGTTTCAAAATTGTTTTTGAGGTGGACCGCCCATAGGGATATGAAAAATTGTTTACATCCTATTCTCAGATCTACTAAATAAACACAAAATTTCATAAGAATTGGTCCAGCTGTTTCGGGGGAGTTTGGCAACATTTGCCTTCAACCCTTTTTTATGGGACTGGGCACGAGTTTCTCCTTACAAGTGGGGAAGGTATGCAGCGTACTCCACCATGCTGCTCCAATGCTGATAGGTTGAGATTGGTGGTATCCATATATACACATACTTAATGAAAGTCAAATATATCGAGTAGTTGATCGGTTTTAGCTGCCCTTTCGGCATAATGTGGTCGTGAATGTCGTGTCGTGTGATGTTGCAGAAGGCGAGAGCGCGAACTCGTGCGAGTTCACGATAGTGAGCCTGGACGGCAAGCGCTGGCGCTGGGTGGT
>DWQL01001558.1:0-11189 GCA_018231265.1 Noctuana haematospila
GTATCAGTAAATGCAGTAAATTTCACGTACTTTAAGTCAATATTTGTGGTGCTCTAGCTATGGACATGCTAAATGGTCTTTTGAATTGAACAAGTTGATAGTTAAGAAATATCGACAGGGCTTTTAATTGCCTCTAGCAATGGCTGGCGTCTACTTTATACCATGATTAAGAACTGCCATTACACGAAGTAACTTCGTAAGTGTTTTAGGTACCATGCCCCATTTATTTATTAAATAGCTTAATTAAAACAAAAAATTCAATACTGTGACAGATAGGCCTCTTAGTAATAAGGTTTCTTTCATTATGTTGTATTCAGTTAATTATTTCCCAACCCAAAAAAAGAGTCCGGAAATCTAAATATATTTTACTTTGAACTTGGATGGGTTCGAAATCGATTGAATCCAGTCCTGCCATAGTTCAATGAAGAGATATGGATAATTATGAAAGACATGGATATCCAACTGCCATTAAGGCCCGTAACTTATAATTGATATGCATCTTGAGTGCTTGTTTTTTAATAATTTGGTTCGCAACAGATACTTTTTTTAATCTTTTATGAGCAGCTAACGAGCATGCAGTAAGTACCTAATACTCGTAAATAGTAGCGATCCTGCGTACTCCGTAGACTCTTATTTATCGCTATATCTCACACTCTAACGTTTATGTTAGAATGGAGTAGGCCATATGTCCACTGGAATTAATTTTAGTACTGTTAATAATACAACCAATAAGAAAACTGTTATCTTTATTCCCTATCCGTAGTTCTAGATCAATATGCTGAGAACGTATCATGAAGACTTATAATGTATCATATTGGCAAGAAGGGATTATCTTAGTGGTTTAGTTCACAAAAATACTTGCCGCGTAGGTATATCACTTTTTCCGTGATTCAGAAGTTTGTTTTTGTTTTACATCATAGGTATGAACATGTTATTGATATTGAGTACAAATGATATTGAGAACAGGGTCGAGGGCGTTGCGTTTGCCCACCCAACAAACAATCTAAACCATATTTTTTCTCATCGTTTCGTACAAAAATTATAAATATTATCTACATCTACTACATTACATCTCCTAAACTTCGCTTTTAACTATTGTGATTAATGCATTTTATATTAATGACTAGCTGTGCCCCCCGGTTTCACCCGTGTTAAGAATTACAATGTAACACTTGATAGACTATAGCCTTCCTCGATAAATGTACTATCTTACAATAAAATAATTTTTCAAACCGGTCCAGTAGTTCCTGAGATTAGCGCGTTTAAACAAACAAACTCTTCAGCTTTATATTATTAGTATAGATTTTAAGTTGTTAAGAAGCTGTGATTAAAACAGTTTTTCAGTGGTGCCTGACAGGCGACAATCGGACATTGATGGTGATTGTTATAAAAACAAAATATTAATTTATAATTATTAACACTTAATTATAAATTATTAATTATAAATTCTACCACAACGTACTAGTGTATAAAATGTGATAATACAATTTCTAAGGTGTGAATAGCAGTTTAAAAATATATTTCACTATCTTCTTATTATTTCATCTTGGTTTTAATTCATCTGAAGATACATTTATATGTTTAGGTAAATAGAAAATCATACAAAATGTTTTTTCTTATTAATCATTATTTTAAATAAGAAGAATGTTAAACCTACTCACAGATTTGAAAAGATTTTATTATTTTACAAACTGTGTTGTTGTTTTCATCAATAAGAAGAAATCATAACTTGAAATCATATTCAAAATCCATAATTTTTATACGTTAAAACTTAATTTATTCAATGCTATTCATAGATGGGGCAAAAAAAGATTGACCTAAATAAATGACACTTGTTGAAACTCTTTTACGATGCTACAAGTAATAGACGTCATAAAATTAAGGGAACTTGACGAAAGCCAAAGACGGCTGATTGAGAACTGGAGTAGTAAATACTGACGAATGAATGTCCAATTCATTGAATTTAAACGATCCGACAGCTTTCAGATGATTTTATCAGATATTTTTAAAGGTGATTTCAGAAGATAATTACAGATCGGTTTAAGACAAAAGTAAATACCTATTTAGGTATTTACTTCATTCCTTCATGAACATAAAAATTTCCATTGATGAAATAGGTAATCTTAAACTTTTTGTTTTCTGGTTCAGTAACCTTAATAGTTTTGGTGGTAACTCTTAAATGTCTCCCAATAATCGACTAAACCGTCTATTTAAATATCCCTCAACCGGAATGTTGGACATTTCTTTAAGTTACTTTGATACCGCTTTAGTGATTTTCCAGTACCTATCATCCAAAATGGTTAATGCTTCGTGTACATTATTAATCTTGAATTATTAATTTTTATCTAAATCTTCAATATTCATATAATTTCTTATAGCTTTTTTTTTGCAAAAAAGAAACACGTGATTTCTTCGTAATTAATAGGCTCAGGTAAAACATCTTTTGTTTTCCGGTCGGCCCCTCGACCCGTTTCTTTTGTAATTACTTTGATACTTTAACCCTACATAAAATCAAAGTAGGTTAAATATACAACTTTATAAAAGAGAGGGTTGACTTTTGATTTGATTATAGCGTTGGGAATTAAATAAAAATACGTGTACAAACATCAAAATGTATAATTTCTTAGTTATATGGAAGCTACTCACACATTCACGTAAGAGTAGTCCATCTTATATTCGTCTTCACTCACACATTTTAGACTAATCCGCTCCAAAAGTATTCATTTTGTTCATATTTATAACACCCTTAGTAAGGTATTGTTACCTAGTTATGTTAATTAGAACTAGAGACTTCACATTAAAAATACTTTAGCAATAATAGATTGGTTTGGACTGTACTGTGTAACTTTAAACTTACAAATACCTATATGTAAATAACTATTTATATATATAACTTAACTAAGTATTACTTCCTAGCCTTGCCTTCAACCCAGTCCCAGGGAAGGCCTGGAGCATATTCCACCACGCTGCTCCAATCCGCATTGGATTGGTGGAGATACGGGTGGGATACGCATGAAATTTGCCACGTTGCTTGACAGTGAGATGGCATGCGTTCTACACTACCAGACCAGCGAGACGCAGCGCGCTTCTCTTCACTTCTTAGCCCTACATGACATTAAGATAACTTTTTTCATTTTCCAGTTCCTTCTGGGAAGCAAACTGTGATAACAGAACTTATTACCACGGAGGTTGATTACCTGCAGCATCTGTCCATGATGGTAGAGGTACGTTTATATTAAATCATCATAAGTAAAATAAAACACGCAGCATCAGCCGCATTAAATCAAATCAAAACAGAAGAAGACTGCCAGTTGCCCCAACATGATATTGACGCTGTGTTTCAGTGGGGTGTTAAAAATGAGATGGGCGTTGATGCTAAAAAATGCTCGGTTTCGGACGATTGCGCAATCCAATTGATGATTGATGATTTTTGCTTTTATCAAAATGGTGACTACTAGTACAATCAAAATTCAAAGCCACACCCGCTTCTTAATTAATAACTCAAATACATTAAAGCTCTAACAATCAATAGGGCAACTAAAGCTGCTCCATAACATTGGTTATCATCATGAATTCTTTACTTGCCAAATATAATAGGTAATAAGAAGCAAGCTAGATTTCCCGCGCGATTTCGCGAGCGTTCAACGTAAATACTCGTACTCATAGGTTACATAAAGTAAACTCACAACTCTCAACATGATTGAAGTAAAATAAAGTAATCGTGCCTTTTATGATTATTTTATTTCTATTTTCATTTGAGCTCTCAATGTTTGAATGTTTCAATAGTGGAATGTTTCTTCGGCAAAATCGGAAAACCATTTCGCGCATTTTTCTTTTTCATTAAACGTTCTTATGTTCCTACTTATTTTATTATCGGCAATTTGAGTTAAACAGAATGCGGTATAAAGTAAAAAGAATATATGAGTAGGTAGGAATTCCGGCGAATATGAATCTTGAATTACAGTTTAAGTTAAGGTTCTTCTCGGATTCGTATCAGCCCTTCAATTTTGACAAAAATAAAAAGTCTTAAAGAGCCCTCTGACAAACATGTTCACATTTTCTTTTATCTTTAACTTGTACCTGAAGCAATAATCACAGTTATGTTTGGTAATCCTTTGTCTACAGGTCTTTCTCGCGGCAGCGCACAGTCTACAGCAAAACGACAAAATGTTAAGAATTCAAATAGATCGGCTGTTTCTGAACATGCCTGACATTTATAACGCCAGTAGAATTCTGTGGGAGAAGGCGCTCCATCCTATGATCGCTCAAGCAATTACCACCGGCAAACCGTAAGTTCGTATAGAAAGCACTTTAAAGAAGTGTTTCATAGATATTACGATCTAGCCTAAACCTACTCGTATATACTTTTATGTTCTAGATTTGAAGTAAAATATCTGGAACCCGGATTCTCAGAGATGGCGGAAATACTTTTGCCATATGAATACTACACACTTGGGCAACCGCGTGCCAACGACTACCTCCGAACGATCTCTAAGGACGCTGACTTTAACACGTACACTCTGTGGTGCCACGCTCGCAAAGAATGCCAACGGTAACTACAACACATAAACATGAACTTTAGGAATACGATACGATGTTAAATGAAATCATTTGGCGTATGTGAAATATGAAAAAACTAATAAATATTCTTAATGGAATAAATGAACGATATTTTTATAAAAATACAATAAGTAACATAAAGCAACAATTATTTTGTTGGAGAATTGTGTTTTTCTTTAATATCAGTTCGATTTACAATAATATATCGGACTTATAAAAACGGTTGTAGTTTCCTCCTTCAACTTAATATACGAGTAGTGTAAGTGTACCTACGAGTAAGTCAGGATCAATTTAAAATTTATATTTACTCTAAATTTAAATTGATTCACTGAATCTGTGTCATTGGTCGTTACTACATTACATCCGACGTAGTAAAAATATGGTCCGGATGAATAAAGTTAACCTTTTTCATACATATTTGCGCATGCCCAGGGACTTCTCGTTGTGATGAGGTTAGGTGTAAATTAATATTTTTTTTTAATAATTTAACTTATAATCGGTAACAGACTCATGTTCGCTGATCTACTGGTCAGACCCATTCAAAGAGTGACTAAGTACGTGCTTCTCTTGAAGAGGATAAGTCAATTCGCGGACGACGAAGAAGAGCAACTGAGTGCCATAAAAATAGTAAGAACAGATTATACTTATCTTAAGTTTTTAACCGAATTTATCTCTTTTTTTGTATGTATGTTTATTGTTTATATTAAATGAGCAACAAACGAGCATACAGGCTACCTGATGTTACGTGGTTAGTGCACATGAACACCTACATCCAACATTTAATAGTTAAAAGTCCTATCTGAGATCGAACTTGAATGCGTTAAGCGTTAATAGAGTTGACTGTTAATACAACAACAACTACAATAATTCTTTATTGTATTCTCTAGTTTCTTGTAAGTATTGTATCGTTTTACATTATATTGTATTATATAGTAATGATGGCCAAAGTGGACTTATTCGTATCGCTTAACTAGCGATTTCTTCTCGACAACCGTCAGAAAACGAAAAACAACCGTAATAGTATGGAGCCGATAGATACACAAGAGATAGCCGCATTAAATACTTTATGGTACTGTTAGGATGGCTCAACATCGGTCCTTTTTTAAAAAAAACTGCTGTTCATTCAATTTATTGGCTAAATAATTTTTTTAATCTAAATATAAAAACTTGTGCTCACGACTCTTTTCACTATTATTTTCTCTTTTCACTGATGGCAATCGATTACTGGGACCACGTGTCCTTGGCACATGCACATGCTCGCTAACGCTAAATGCTGACCATTGTATTATTTTAATGGAAAAGTTGGTTATAACAGTGCCAACACAACGGTTGACCCGCGGCGGATTATAAGGCGGCGCTAGTACATCTCTCTCTCTCTTGATTTTAAATTCACATAAAAATACTTTAAAATATATGGATTTTACTATGCATGACACGTTTTATACATAGTCTCATAGATTCATATTTAGATCTGATGTTCTTAACTTAGTGTAAACAAAGGTAATAACTGACAAAAATACATATAAATAGTAGTGTCCCATTTTTCACAAAAATATTTTTTAAGAGATTTTTAACTTTGATACTTCTTTCAAAACTTTTCTAAAAAAGTACCATTTGTAATTTGCAGGAAAAGATCGCAAAAAATTACCTTGTAGATTTAAACAGAGGGGTGAAACAGTCCCAGGAAATGGCAAAAACAGAATTTTATTCTGGTGTGATCGAGAACTTGGAAACCGTAAGTAGTACAATATTATGATAAATTAATTAAGAAAATGATTTTGGTTACATTTGGACACGTGCAGGCTTAAGAGACGGATACAGGATGCCCTCAGAAGATTCGAGCCGATAGGATGCTGTTAACAGTGCCATGAAGCGTTATTTGGGTGACAGTGAAGAAACATCACTAAATGTTTAATTGAACTCTATAGCGCACTGTGCTAAATAAGCTTCTTTAGCATTGATAGATTTTACCTAAAGAAGTGTTGTTATTAGCTATTAATGTAATGACATGTTTCGTTTTATAGTAGATATCTACATTTAGGCTTAGGCGTTAGGGTGGCATTTAGCCTGCGGAATTATATTTTCTGATACTATATGCACCTACACAATTAATTCCAATTGGGCTTGTCTACCACATTTTTGATTTTTAATGCCCGATTTTGAAGCTGACGCTTTTAAAGCCAGGTTCGGAAATTTAAAAAAATAAAAATAAGTAAATATGTCATTGAGTATTGTATCCTTATATATATAATTTTTTATTTATAGATTTCATAAATTATATTTACAAAAACACAATAGCACAAAAATCCTTGTACCGGATCCTGATAAAGTTTCTGGTACCTACTCGTATCTGACCAGAGGGCCTAGCCAAGATGCGTTTCTATTTCATTAAAGCATACCAATTGATAAACACTGAATACGAATAGGATTGACATAACAGGTAGTCACGCTAACAACTTAAAGCAATCGGTAAAAGATCAAAGCGTATGTAACTTGGCTAGGCCATCGATACCTTTATTCCAAATCTGAAACAAAAGGCAGTTTCATTTAACAATATTAGACTATCAGGGATTTTATCAGGTACCGGTAAAACTACCATGAGGTTTTAAACGTACCTAAGATTTTTGTATATTTAATTAAATATTTTTTAAGATGTAACAGATTACCTAAGGTATGTGTAATGTGATTTAAAATTAATTTTAAAAAACGCTTGTCAACATTTTTTTACGTACCTACTATTTTATTGATAGTGAAAGTAAGAATACAATTAAGGATATTTTCTATAATACAATTAATACATAATTATGTACGTGCTTATATATACGTTGTAATTTATAAAAGTTACCTAAATCATTTGAATTTTCTCCAGTTAGGTACACTTCATTAGTCTTGTTGTTAGTGTTGTCGATTAATTGGGTTAGATTTCTTGAATCTATCAAATGACCTTATTCGTGCTACGTATTTGTATTGAATAAACAAAAATAATGGAAAAAGTTCAAATGTTTCTAGTCTTCGTAACTGCCTATTAGAAGAATGTCTTCAATAGAAATTTTATTTGCACGTGTGAATGTCTCTTCTTCCTTACTAATTAAACAACTAATCAAGTATTTTATTTGATAGACATCCTAAAGGCATGATAAACTAAAGTCATGGTTTTATGTAGAAACTGTCGAAAATGCTTCTTTCATCATGTACGAGTAGTTAGTTGATCATATGAAATTATCTACCTATACTTAGTTCAATTTCAATAGAGTTTGGTAATCATGTGAACAAAGATATCTCATTCACATTGGCTCTGAATATTTATGTAAATCGTAATTATGTGAATAATATCTACACATAATTACATATTATTTTTTTATTGAAGTAGATACTTATGTTATTATACTTATTTCGTGAGTATCATTACCGGATTTACCATTAAATGTGGCTACAATATAAAGATAACAAATATACTAAATCAATGGATTGCCGGATTCTATTTAAATGGACATTATATATTAAATTAAGGACACATGATCTTGAGAATTTTTATTGTTATTTATCTATGCTCGTGATAATTAACAGCGCCCAATTATGTAGATACTCATTATAATTTCAAATTTCACAACGACCGACAAAATATTTCCTAGTACTTTAACTATGCCTTGTATAACAAATCTCATATGGAGTTTTATAAGAAATATTATTTCTAAAAATCTATAGTAAATTAATATCAATTTTATTGTTTTGCATTAATGTCTGCGATTGCGACCTGAAATAAAAGCGGAATCTATTCAGGGGGTATCAAAATTTATTGGATCTTCCACGTATGTACGTACATAAATAGATAATGTTAGCATTTTTTAGATTTTAACAAATTCGTCAATATTTCGCCGACGATACCATATGCATAGGTATTATTAAGTAGAGCTATTAAATTAATTGATTCATTTTCTTTGAAATGTTTTTGTTCTTTAAATTTGGTTAGAAGTCCATGTGAATGCACCGTGTTTTTATTTTTATGTGAAGTAGTAAGTGTTCAATGTCTATACTTATGCTTTTTACTACCTACGTGTGTAAATTATGCTTGTCGTTTGACTGTTAGCTATGTGATTACAGGATTCCCTCCAGGCAATTTTTCAAGATTTCAAAGATGAGGAAATGGACGAATACTATAGAATGTTTTCACAATCGAATCTTCTGGCACCAATGCTAAATTGCCACTGTCAGCACGTCCGCACCGTCATTCATGAAGGCGATCTGAGGTTCAAGGATCGCAATAAGGAGGCAAGCCAACCAATTTTATATTGACAGCTAGCGCATTGCTGGCGCAGTCTGTCGCGTATGCTATGTAAAAATATTTTGTGTAATCTTATAAAAGTCGGTGAACATACTAATACAACATTTCTATTATGTTTTACAAAACATTGCAACTAAAAATGCTATATGGATTAAAGTTTTAATTAGTCTTACTAAAGTGAGTACTACTTGCAACAGCAATTCCCATTATATCAAACAAGCTACTAGCTCTAGTAAAGTTATAACTTGTAATATTAAAGATATCAACTCTAATCACTTCAATTGAAATATTATATGCATAAAAAAAAGGTTAACAAAAACAATACGAGTATAGTTTTGAAGATACTGTAGGTTTAGATTACAGATCACCCAGATCTTAAAGACACCCTTATGGGAAAAGATGTACCTACCTAACATATTGTAGGTATGTATTAATAAATCAATGAATATTAGGTATGTTAGAGCAACGCGAAAATATTTGCTAAAGCGCATGATTTGACATATGGAAACGCGCGAACAATTAAACTACGAGCATAATTATTTGTGGAAAGGTAGCATAATTAGACTAGTTCGTTGTTTTTAAACTAAAGAAAGTTTTAATCTGGAGAAATATTTAGGACGTTTCGTTTTGACCACCTCTGAGATAAATGTCTACATAGACAACATTAATGCAGTAAAATAATAAGTACTTACTTACTTAATTATTAGAGGAAATTTTCTTTTTATAGTTATTATTTATAATTTTGTAAATATTTTTGTTATGTTACTTTGTATTAATTTGTGGAAATAAAAATAAATGTATTAAATGTTATTTATTATTAATATTATTATTGTTTTAGCGGTACTAAGTGCCCACTTGAATTTTATTAATGGGTTATAAATAGATTTGAATTAAAATGTAATAAAGAATTTTATGTTCTTACTATTTTTTATATAGTATTTGTAATAACATAAAGTTACAAAAATTTTGTGCCATTTTTAACGTACCTATATAAACATATAGAAAAAAAAAACAATTTGTCAAATAATATGTAAAATATATTGATATAATTTGCGATGTAAGTACTAAATCATTTGAAATTGATATATCCATATGTGTTAACATTTATATTTATGTATCTACATTAGACAGACCTCGACTCTTATAAATCTATCTAATAAAGTTTTAATTAACATAACGAGGCAAACATAGATATGCTCTAGATAACATTTTGTTATTAACAAGTATATTTAAATTACCTACCTATTCACATAAAAAAGATAACAATTTTTATGTTTATTTCAATACATTTCCATATTGTTAAGTTTAGTGGGCATTAAAAAACCACATAAATTAAAGCTAAATTCCAACACTGTTATGCTTCCAAATGGAATGTTTTAAAACATTTTTTTAGAAATGAAAGAACTTTACTGAACATAAAAACACGGTTTTAACAAACTGAAAGTTCGTAAACAGCTACTGTGTAAATAGCTAATTTGATTGTAACTCGCAAAGGTAGGTATCGTTTTTTGTAGGCGGATGGTGTTAAGTGGTCTCTGCAACCCATGTACACCCACCGTAATATGAATATAGGTGACATAGTTGGACGCAATATTTGTAGAAAAAAGTTGAACCTACTGACTTTACCCACGTCGTAAAGTTATAGGTAGTAGAAAAGTGAAACTTACTAGAAATTTGTACTAAAACATCGCAGCATCTCAAATATTTCTTCTTAATTGGACAACGGAGAGTACTCTCGTGAAGCTAACCGTATCTAAAATTTCACGGACCATAAATGGACTCGGAGGCTGCGATCAGCTTGTTAGTTGACGGTACCTACTGGTAACACAGTGGTTCCCAACTTTTTTGAATGTTAAGTAGTCACTGCAACCCATTGACATCCACGTCCAACCAAAAATAGGAGAGAAGTCCTATCTGTGATCATGCGTGGAGGCATTGCTACTCATGAGGACTGAGATATAATATATTTGTAAGTAATATATTTGGCATAGATGCTAAATAACTGAATGATTAAATTAAAGGATTATAATTATGCTTTCAGAAACTCAATAGATACTTGACTGTTCATTTCTTGATTTTTGTGTTGATTAGTCTCTCAGAAACCAGCGGTTGAATGCATTTAGGTAAATATAGCATAGGTCAATACGTATGTATTGTATTGTATTTATTACTCAGAGCTTTTCCATACGACCATACCATTTTGACGACCCGCGTTGTGTAGTGGTTATTACGCCAATCCACCATTCGAAGGGTCCCGGGTTCGGGTGTGTGAATGTGATGAATTTAGATTTATGTTCCCGGTCTGGGTGTTTGTGTATTTGTCTTTGTATGTGTCCATGGCACCCAC
>DWQL01001559.1:0-11185 GCA_018231265.1 Noctuana haematospila
GGCCCGCTTGTTAGTCTGTCTTCAAACGCCTTTCGGTGTAACATTGCATGATTAGAAAAAATCACTGCAGTTTCTTTACAATCACAATACGTAACATGAAAAACACACAAAACTCAATGATATTCACTGAATTATAACTGAAATGTCTATCCAATGCTTCCAATTATTAGCAATATTTCAATTTATTAAAAACAAATTAATTTTACAAATATATGTTGTAGTTGTCATTTATCAAGATAAGAACAATCTGTCAGTCTCAATGTCAAATGTCTATGTTTGAAGAAGGGAAACCATAGATAAAAAAGAATCTTTACCATAGAGAAAACGAGTTTTTATCGAGTAAACCTATTTTAGAGAACTCGTACATACCTATCTCATTATTTAATGTTCGTCACGTTATAAACTACATAAGATAGGGGTTTATTTGCCTGATAACTATAAATTTTTTTAGTTTATGTACGAGTAGTAATTTTATATACTAGGAAAATTTTGTCATAATACGCCTACAGGGGACGGTAACACGGTCTTGTGACCCGCTGTTTAAGTTGTTTTAGTCAAATGAGTCCCAATATCAGAATAAATTTTTTACTATGCTTGTATAATTAAATCAAAGTAATCTTTCATCCTATTATTGCTTTATGGGGTTAGTGTATTAAAATACAATGTTTTCGTATTTATAATATTATCACCTTTATGAGTATTTGTAAGTAGGTATTTAGTTTAGTACATATTACTATTGAAATAATGAATTAAGTATGGCGCACCTTTTCCATCCTTTTTCCATTATGTCGCCCTTTTTGCCAAAAGATAGCTGACTGCTGACCTGGAAAGTATTTAATTATAACAAAGAGACGTAGATAATAAATAAATAAAAGATGCTTTTAAATATGTAATATTTTATTCATAATTATTATTACCTATTTTCACAGTTATTTATAAAGTTATATTAATATCAAGTATTACACTAATTTTATTTACGAATTTCTAATGATTGCTCCATTTAGAAAATTTCATTTCCGCCTCAATCATCAGATTTGACCGCTTATAACTAATATCTGATCAATGGTGAGGTCTATTTACAGTTGTATCCCACGTCCCTAAAATTGACAAATTCACAATAACAAAAAAGTCAAAAACAAAATCTTAAAAATAATTCATTCAACTACAAATCTCTCTTATTAACAACTGTACAAAATATTACGAGTGGTTTCTTTAAAACATGCTCCGTCGTCCGCAAAGTGGGCAAATATTCAAAATTACTCCAACTTTCATCAATCCTATGTACAAAATGTTGTTTTATAAAACAAAATATAAACTATATACAACTTCATTAAATATCGTCAAATGCTGTAACACATTTAAAATATTTCATATTTAACTATTCTTATTAGTTATGTCGCGGAGGTGCCGCCGCTACAATTAAATAATTTACGTCACCGGCGCGCCACCTTATCATACAAAACCTGTACAATTTCCTAACATCAGTTCACTGATTCTGTTACAAATAATAACTAAAGTCAATGCTCTGATAGTAAGCAACAAAAAGTACATAAATACATCATCTTCATTTTGTTATTAGTTTGTTCCAACAATTTAGTTAAAAATACACTGTTGTGTACAGTAACTGTGTTACTATTCATTGCCCACTGCTGTATTACTGTTTATTCAAAGATTGTATTAAAAATTAAAATATTGCTGTTTATAATAATACCCAAAGTATACAAAGATTTAATATTATTTGTTTCCTAACAGAGGAGAAACAAAAATAAATTGAATTAAGTAAAAATTATGAGAATTGATTTCAAAGAGACATGTGCACTAATTTGAAACCACACAATCACACCATACATATTTACATGGTTTGTCCTGAGCACACATGTCTATTACTTAACCTTTATTATTAAAAAAAGAAAAATTTTATAACTACCAAAAGTGTGGGAGATTCAATGAATCAACATTTCTGTTTTATGAGTTTCATTTTCATATAAAACAATTTGTTTTGTTAATACATTGCGGATTCAAAAATGATTTATTTGATTATCTATATTCTTATTAAAACTATTTATAATTTATTGGTGTTACATATTATTTGTTTCCATCCAGAGGTTACTCTTATCATAAGACGTTTCCATTAACTAACAATTTTAGAATATTACGCCTTTTTGCTCATAGCCTGCTTTGCGGCTCAATATTGGTTTATCAGAAAAGTATAAATTATATTGTAAATTCAGTGTATGCAATGTCCTGTGTAAATCAACACTGATCTTTGTTCCCTTGGGTATCAAACTCTACAAGAGTTGACGCGTTGGATGCTAAACCAATAGACATTTCATCTAATGTATAATTGTATCTAAACATAATAATATAAATAATAATGCAAACTTTATCGAGCTCAAAAAGTAAAAAATAATTTAATTCATGTATAAAACCAACAAAAATTCGAATACAAAAATAATGTTTAATAAAATGGGTCATTTTTTGATAGTAAAATTTTGCCTTCAACCTATAGGTTTTGCCAAAGTTGAGACAAACAAAAACTGAACTCATACATAGAAACAATGTTGGTAAAAAATATCTAAAAGACTACACAAATAGCTAACTCCTTTGGTAATTCATACCGGCTTGTAACACAAACAAAAATAATATATTACACAAAATAACAATGCAATTATTACATTAAAACTGATGTATATAACTTGTGACATCCTTCATTTGAAGTACAAGCAAGGAAAAAGGAAGAAGTGATTTTAATGAGATATAGATAAGAAACTGTATGCAACAATATTCTGTTAGGGTCATTCAAAACACGAAACAAAATGCGGGTCGACTTGTATTAAAGTTAATGTGAATAAAACATACAGATTTAGAACCAGGGACTGAATTTATGGAGAATATAATAATTGATATAAAAGAAATTTCCAGCTAACAGCAAAATTCAATTTTATCAAAGTTACATAATTTACATCAATATTAAAGAACCCAATTACAATATTTGGGACCTATAAGGTCAATAGATTTTCAAAAAAGTGTAAAAGTAAAAGAATACTTAAATCTTGAGTTGCACAAGTTTAATTAAAAATACTTCAGAAATATGTGAATCTTCCTAAATTACGCAAAAGTACTATAGTGAATACAACAAATCTACGTAAAATGAGGTTAATATTAACATGGAGTGAGGATATGGAAGAAAGTTTTAGAAAGACTGAAATGGAAGTTTCTCAAATGTTCAGAGAAGAGGTATAACAACAAGAAATGGCCTTAACATCCTAATTCTCATTGTACAATGGTTGAAATATGTTTCGAAAACAGTGCTAAGCCAAATTGGACCTTCATAAGATTTGTTAACGTTTAATATTTAACAAACTATTTATCCTGGCTTAATTATTTCCTATTTTGTTATTTCTCTATAAATAATTTCAACACATTATCTGTACAAGTTTGTGCGCGGCACCGCTCGCCCTGACGCCTTGCACTGCTCTCTTTGCTCTTTGACCTTGCATTTTCACTCTCAGAGAACCAATGAAACAATGTTAAGTACTCTTTCAGTACCTCCTTAAATATTCTATTATATTCTATAGAAAACTTTACATGCCATTGAAACCTCTTAAAAATTTGTAAAATCTTTTTCATAGAGCAAACAGAGCGCTTTCATAAACAACACCAACATTTGATTGCCTATAACAACTATCTTGCCAACAACAACCCCTGTGGGGGTGTCTACATACCATAACAACTGACTTCACCATACAAAGTCCTCTTATTTTTACGTCCTACGATAAAGTTAATCTACCTAAGTACTGCTGTCATCTAATTTTATCCATAGTTTGTGGTTTGATCACATTTAACACTCAAGTTACCATGTGTGTGCAGATTTTACTTGAGAGATCAGCACAGAAACTTGAGGCAAAGTGTGATCATTAACTTCAACTTCTGAAACCTAATAAATACTATACCCCGAGAGGCTGTAAAACTCATATTGTATTCTATGTATATATTAATTTGCAGTATTTTATATAAATAAGAAAACAACATCTATAAGAAAACAATGTCCAAAGAGTTCATATGTGAATTCTAACAATCTGCATCATTTTAACAAACATTTAGTTATCACTGATATTCACTAAGTGTTGGATGCTAACTTTCAAGTAGATATATTAATTTTTGTACTCATTTCTTAATTTTCATATTCAAATCATGAAAAAATTAAAAGTAAATTAAGACGGTACCAATAGTAATACTGTGTTTTTCTTCCAGTAAATTTTGGCTCCCATTGCCAACAGCATGGACAAAGCTGATGAAATGTTTACACTTTACAAACTGTGTGGCTTGTACTAAGCAGTATGTCAATACCTAACATTGAAATAAAAATTTAGTCTTTGTACAAATTTTTTAGGCTGTACACACTACCTTACAGGCTATTAACTTGAAGTTAACATCCAATCACCAACTCCAATTTCCTACTTAAACTTAACCTTCTGACCTAACCAGTGACTTTATAAAATCACTTTCACTAGTCCTATTCTAATCCGTATACAGTGTTGTCATATTATGCAATGTGCCATCTTAAATGTAGTCAGAATTATGCATTTTAATGTGTTTTAAATATGACCAACAGTGTTGTCACTACATAATTCGAGATTATATTCCAGACAGGGTGGGGGAGACATAGAAGTTTAGAGGCTTAATTAAGATTTCTGTTGTTGTTTTGAGTGTTTGTGTAACTATTTCTATGTGTTCATAGTTCCCACAATATATAATCCTAGTGTGGTGCTATGAGTGTAAAGCATTATTGATATGCTAAAGTAAATGCAAGACCATTAAAAAAAAGAGGATAACTCACCTCATATGTATTTCGCAAATATAAACAACTCATTCTTAAAAGACTAAACAGCACAATGGAAGGTCCATTGCACAAATATAACAACACTGTATATACATTGTAAATGATTTACGAACTTCTTGCACAAACACCACCAATAATGGGCACCTCACTTATGTTCACACTTCACTTGTAGCTAAGACATCACAATCACTCGGGTACAGGAAATCACATCAGGCTAGTGCTGCAGCTGTGTGATAGAGTTGCATAAGGATTTGCACGTGTAGCGGTAGGCACGACTGCCGGTCGTGCGTTGTTCCGTCTAATGCTAGCCATGACAGCGCATTGTACCCTTCCAGCACGTATCTGTAATAGGTAAATGAATTTTAGAAATATGCTTATGCTATGCTTATTGTTTGGACTCTATGTGACATTCTATCATACAATATAATATGAACAGTTAATTGTTACTTTCTTAATGACTGTCATGTACGAGTAGCAATGCATACTAATTATTTTTTACTTATTGGATAGCTAGTAGTTGGGGTATACAGAGAAACATTGTGTCTTCACACGTTATTGTTATTTATCAACAAGTGTAGTGTACCTGAGCACATCCGTGGTGGTAGTGGAGTCGAGCGGGTGCGCGTGGTGATGCGCGCGCTGCGTGAGCGCCGCGTAGTCGTCGGCGGCGTGCCCGGTGGAGCACTGCAGGTGCAGCGCATTCTTGAGGAAGGCGGGGCAGGCGTCGCGCAGGTGCGCGCAGCCCGCCCACCACCACGCCGGCATCGCGCCCAGCGGCGCCGTCGACACCAAGTAACCCAGAGCCAGTGGCTGCTGCAGCACTGTGCCTACCGCCTCCTGTATTCAACATTAATACGTTCCCTTCATGTCACATGAAAAAAAATATTGCATTAAATATAGGTGACTAAAAACATAATTGTTGTGCATAAAAATAAACCAAAACAGGTAAGGTTGGTGCGAACAGCATCAGTTCATAATAAAACACTTACGTCAAAAACTGACGTTTAGTTTGTCCATTTGCCCAAGCCTTGGGCTTGTTTAGTGTGTGCCTAGGTTTCATTGTACATGCAGTAACCGTAACAACTAACCGCCTGCGTGTCGTCGTTGTGCGCGTAGTGGCCGGTGGCGGCGGAGTGCGCGTGCCTGGCAGGCGAGCCCTCGCGGCTGTTGTTGTCGTCGTCGTGGCGGCGCGGAGAGGCGCGCGGGCTGTTCTGCGGCCACATGAACATGTCGTTTAGCAGCGCCGTCATGTTGTCCTCGCCCTCCTCGTCCACCATGTCGTCCAGCCCGAGCAGCATGTCGTTCTCCTCGCCGTTCGCCATCGGTTGCTCGAATGGCATTTGGTTCGACTGCAATACACAAAAACTTGACGTAAGATTTGTGTTATTTTAGATAACAGATTCATTAAATAATAGTAAAATAAAGTTTAAGCTCTCAGTGAACTATAGTAGAAGAGTACTATAGATAGTGATATTCGGGATAAGTTCTTTAAGATGAAACACAATCAGGTTACCGACGCGCGACGTGAGTATCACTTCTGTACCTGTGTGGTGGCCGATGTGGGGAATACGAGGATGTGTGTGGCGGTGACGTCGCGCGGCGTGTGCAGGTGCGAGTGTATGGAGGCCTGCGAGAAGCGCTCGTCGGGCGTGAAGCGGTCGGCCATGAGGCGCAGGCAGGAGTCGGGCTCGGTGGACACGAGGCAGGCGGACAGGATGGCGGGCGCACCGTGCGGGTACAGCAGCGAGCAGCTGCCGCAGATCTCGCGCAGCACGCCCGACGCGCGCTCCAGGTTCTTGCGGGACAGCAACCAACTCCAACCTGATACGCGCATCAAACTCTCTACTTAAGGAAACTTCTCTTTTACACAACATAATTGTGTACACAAAATCTTGATTCAATTCTGTAATAATGTTAACACATGTTACATACATATCACATACTATAGACTATTATGAAATTAGTTCATGCGTGACAGAGCAGTAAGAGTCAACATTTTAAAACTAGCAATAATAAATAATTTAAGTGAAAATGATATAACACTTAAAATTTTGTGCACTTTATTTACTACTGTACCTTTCAGCTCGCCGTGTCCGATGCGCCCAACGCGTCCGACGACGAGCCGCCAGGGCTGCGCAGACTGGCTCATGACGCCCAGCGTGAAGTCCATCAGCTTGGTCAGCCCCAAACGCCGCGCTGGTCCCGAACGCCTACGACGTGATCTGTTATGACACGAAGAAATATTGTATACAAGCCGCTAACTTTAGTAACAATCTACCAGATGAACGAAATAAGTTGAAATCAAATACAACAAATACTAATTATGATATGACATTAATATAATAATACTTTTGTCTGAATGCTACTGCCCACGTCGACTGACAGCAATCGCGTGAGTACGACAAACAATTTTATATCGCATTCCGATTTCATGAAATACACATTTTTATGCATTTCGTTGAAATTAAATGCAAAAGATTTTTGAATTAAAATGTATTTAATCCTTTTACTTCGAGTTCAAGATAGATTTGTTAGTAAAAGTATGATTCCGTAAGTATCCTCCATAAACTTACCTGGCGGGCACGTGTATGTTGATGGCGGCGGTGTCGAGCAGCTCGCCGCGCGCGTCGGTGGCGGCGGCGAGCAGCCAGCGCTGGTCGTGCGAGAGGCAGTAGGCGAGGAACAGCACGGCGGCGCCCTCGCCGCAAGTGGCGCCCCACGTCTCCGCGACCTCGCGCAACGCGCGCGGCGGCGCCAGCACCCACGCCGGCGAGAACAGCTTATACGGCGCGCGGTTCTTCTCCTGCACAATTGACATTGCATATATGTATAATTATGTCTGTGACAATCACTGTTACTTTATAATCTAACTCGTCAAATTGTTAACTATTATGATAACCGATAACGATTTAATTATTTATCAGAACATAATGCTTAAATTTGGTACCGTTTATCGTCAGCTCGTAAATATATAAGTACATGCTACATACTTAGCAATATTTATTTTTGAAACCTACATGTAATTAAATCCAAATGCAAATATACAATCTACTGATTCGTGAATTTTGTCGATCTTAAATCAATTTTGTTTGGAAAATTTTAGATTCAGTCTTACGTTATCAATTACTAAAGTGATAAAGTATAAAATGTGATAGTATACTAACGTCTTTGTTGTTGATAAATAGGTTTGCGTTGGCGGCGGTGCCGAAGCCGGTGAGTGACTTCCCGTTGGGCGGGTGCGACAGCAGGCGGCGCGCGCCGCTGAACACGCTAAACGCTAGGGCACGCGCACCGCCGCCGCGCCCGCTCCAAGTTTCGGACACCCCCTCTAAGGATATTATCTGCGGAACATTCAAGCCATATACTCTTTTGCTCTTGGGATAATTGATCTTAAATAATAACGTTACTGAGCAATAAGTATAGAATAAAGAAACCGCAACAATATAGCGTAGGTACCTTGACGAGCGGATTGTGATGATGCAGGTGGTGGTGCGCAGCGGCGGCGAGCCGCAGCAACGCGTGCAGCGCGCGGGCGCGATGCGCGGAGGCGGCGGGCGGCTCCACCACATACAGTACGAGCGCCGGGGCCCCGCCCTCCTCCTCCTCCCACGAACTGTCAGTCTCGCCGTCGCCCGTCCCGGCTGCGCCGCCCGCCCCGCTGGCTGCACCACCCGCCCCGTTCGCTGCGCTGCCCCCGCCTGCTGCTCCACTCGGCGTCGCGGGTCGCTCGCCTGGCGGACGCATTGAACTCGAGTTTGCGTCTGCAATAGTAACATTAATTTTATTATTCGACCATTTATTTATTACCTAATCTCCCGTCACTACTGTAAAAAGAAACTCATTTTTCCATTCTGTGGCTATTCAAGGTGATTAAAAAATGTTAATAGACTATATCAAACATGGTGAGAAACAACTTACTTTCAAATAAAGATCGGTCAATATTCAACGAGGAGAGTTGCGGAACTATACTGGATCGTAACGTATCCGCGTACGCACGCACGTACTCGCCTAACCTTCCCGGGGGTAGTTCACCAGTCCATTCTTCAGAATTTGTTTCCCTGTAAAATTACGAATATTGTTAAATTGAAGGTTATGAACTTCAGTGGACTTAATTATAATAAATTACAAGAAAAGTAATCTCACTCACCGATCCCTATCTGTAGGTGAGGTCCTGACGATACCATCGCGCGCTATCCTCGTGATAGGCTGATGCCGGCCGAGCCTACACAGCTCGTACGCAGCGGACAGTTCTTTGAAGAACGCCCGAAGCGGATCTGAGAGCGAGTCGCCGTCCGCCGCGAGCACGACGTACGCGACGTCCCGCGAATACGAGTACGGCTCGAGCGAGAGCCGCTCCCAGTGCCGCAGCGCGTAGGGGGAGAGGGATATCCAGTCGCGGTCGTGTCCCACGAGCAGCGGGGGCACGGGCTGCGGTTCGCAGAGGTCCTCGTTACCGCGGCCGGCCAGACGGTGGAACTGCCGCCACGTGAGTGGGCCCGTCACGCCGTCCCACATGCGCGCGCCGCAACAACGCTTCTGTATGGCATCCTGCAGCAACGGCCGCAGCCGTCGCATTAGCCTACAAATAAACGCTTATTAATATATCTATATAGAAGATTTACTCACATATACAAGACATATAATATATCTGTCAAAATTATATGATCTGGTTTACAGTTTAGCATTATTGATACTAAGGTATTTGATTCCCTGACTGGGGATTCCCTAGTAATTGTTTTTACCTGACAATGTCCCTGGAAGACCTCGGTGCTCTGGCAACTATGAATGGCCACCGGTGGACAGTGGTGTTGGATGCGCATGGCGAACCAGTCGCCGATGCACGTAAAGCTAGGGTCGCCGCCGCTCCGCCATCTGAATATCTAAAATTTAGGATAAGTCAATGAGGGTTATCAACTCATACAGTATAAGAGCAACATTAGGAATGGGACATTAGGTAAGTAGTGTACTAACTCGAGCAGATTAACCCTGAGGTCGTCGGGCGGTCGTTGCGTGGCGACACGTCTGGCAGCGCGGGCGAGCGCAGACGCGTGTCCGCCGCCGGGCGCTGCGCACGCCGCCACCAGGGCGCTCGCTACGTCCGCCAGCGACGGGCCCGACCGCCCCGCGCTGCCTCCGACCCCTCCCGGCTCCTCCGCTATGCCCGTGATCTCCATTTCGTCCTGTACTCAACAAACAAATTACGTTAAAAAAATGCCTACACTGTTCTGGTCATGCTAAGCCACAATCTAATGATTATTTAAATGGATTATCTTAATCTGACGATATAAAATAAATCATGTTTTATTATTTAACTCACAGAATGTGACAAGTTATATAATTTAAATAAGGTGCAAAGACCTCTCTTCAAGCATTTAAAAACGCAAAATTAACAAACTTTCCTTTTAAAGGCAATACATATCATATAAATTTTGTATTCTTCCTACCATATCTTTAAAATTCAATAAGGCCGCTCGACACATGAGTCAATCGACATTAAGCATGGTGAGTTACAGTAGGAGAGCGTATGGCACTGACCTCGTAGAAGAGTCCGGCCTGGTGCGCGAGGCGGCGGTTGACGATGGCGCTGAAGCCGCACGAACAGCGCGACGGCTCTTCGTCCGCCGTGCCGCAAGCCTCGCTCGGCAGGTACGTCGCCGCGTCCGCGCCCCGGATGTTGCCCACCACCTGCGTCACACAATATTTAAAACATCTATTACATACCTCCTTGTAATCGCTTTTTGTTATCTCTATTTAATTTTATTACAAACTTGACGACAAGTTTTCACGAAATTAAAAACATACCCGTGCCCCAGCATTGCACACGCAGAGCGTGCAGCTATCGAAGTTGTGGTCTCGGAACACATTTAGCACGGTGTCCGCGAGCAGCACGTTGAGCAGCAGCGGGCAGGCGGCGGCGGGGGCGCGGGGGGAGGCGGGCGGCGAGGGCGTGCTGGGGCTGACCCGCGGGGACGGTCGCGCCGACGCCCCGTGTGCCGCGGCCCCGTGAGAGCCGCCGTGGCCCCCATGCGTACTGCTATGCGTGCTGGCCGGCCGGTGCGACTGCGTCTCTGTGCGCTCAGTGTTCGGAGACGCGGAACGCTTCACGCCTGCCGTCGTACTACTACTTGAGTTGTTAGTTTCGCCTGTGAACGAGAGTATGTTGTGTTCATTTGAGTGCTATAGTATTTCTAGGCTAGAGTATGATTTAGAGTGACAACTGAGCCCGGCAAGTGGAGCCACGATCACATACGACAGGTTATTCGACATTTAGGCAAGCCCCTTAGCTAAGCAGTGTAATATAGTCTTATGTGCATACCGTTTGGCGTTGCAGAGGGCGTAGGG
>DWQL01001560.1:0-11184 GCA_018231265.1 Noctuana haematospila
CGCAGCCTTCACATGCGAGGACTGCGATATCCCGTTACACTGTGCGTATGTACTTAATGGAGTGTGTTTATTCATATTATGTGTGTGTGTGTGTGTGTGTGTGTGTACAGACGGCAGGGCGGCGGCATGGGGCTGTCGGGCGCGTCGTCGGCGTCGCGCGTGAAACGGTCGTCGCTGGCGCCCGGCGCGCCCGGCTCCGGCGACGAGTCCTTCGACGACGTCAACGACACCGCCAACAGCGTCGAATGAGCACCCTCCACCCACACCCACGTCCCCCCGCCACACTGCCCCACACCGCACCGCTCGGGTGGTAACTGTACAAGTGTCAAACGAAATTATAGTTTCATTCGTGTAAACTGACTGTTTAATTTAAATTTTAAAAGTTATTCATTCTGCAGGTTCAATTGTTTTGTTACTTCTGAAGACTGATGTAGATTGCTTGGTTATTGTCGGTTGTTGTTCGATGTTTCAATTAGTAAAAAAAAATGTATATGTTTCTTTGTCTAAAGGCATTTCAATATAAGATAAAATAAAAGTTTACACTTTTATACCTTAACTTGATCACAAATACCATTATAAAATCATACACAAGAAATGCTCTATGTCAGTCTTAAAACAGTTTCAAAAATACTTTATTTCTATTTAATAGTTTATTGTAATGCGAGCTGTAATAACGTTAATGGTTCGCATGTGCGCAGCGGGGCGGCGACGCTTCCCGAGAGCTCTGTAAATTAAGTTCTGATTTGCGATTTGTATATATTTTTTTTCAATCTTTAATCCATCGACCATCGCCCTCTTCGAAATTGTTAGTTGATTTTAGACATTTTATACTTTGACGCGAAGCATGTAATAAAGTCGGTTTTATTGGTGACTGGTTAAAATTACTGTTGCTCATACGAATCGCTCTTCAAACAGTTTGAGATACATGATATGCCTATATAAGAGGGTGTGTTAAACTAATGTAAGTAAAACTTGCGTTTTAAATATGTATGAAAAATTATGATTTTTTATGTTACTTAAATGTCTAATAGTATAGTACCATTTTGTTGCTTTTACCATTAAAATAATCGAGGAGAGTTCATAGAGATAGATGCAACATTACTTGCCCGATTTGTGTTTAAAATGGAGACAGTTGTGTTGCCAGGTGGGTCGGAAAGCGCTCTTTAGTATTGCTATCAATTTGAATGGTTATTTTATTATTATTAGAAATTATTTGCAATAAACTTAACAGGATTTGTAATGCTACATACATATTTAAATCGTATTTTAAACGTAAAACAATTGACACAAGTTGAGCGGAGAGTTCGGAACGCATCGGCTTCGTAACTTATGTATGTCGATTGTTGTATGACCGTGCGCGGAAGGCGGCCCCCGAAATAAAATTTCTTGATACATTTAACTATCTGGGTGCTCAATTTTATTGTATTTATCGTACTTGACTAGAGGCCGGTGTGCGAGGACGCCGCGCGGCCGCCGCGCGTGCGCCGAGCCGTATTTTTAACCTGTTGTTTAGTTTGTTGTAAATCCATTGATTTGTTAATGAAATGAAATTTGATTGCTACTTGAAATATTTGTTACTTGTTACTATTGTTTTACCCATAACATGAATAGTATGATTTAGATCTATATTTAAATACGTTGGTCGGGTGTGCCGGCGTGCGGTGTGACGTCACGCGGTGTCCCCCTACAGCGAGCAACATGAATCAGTAACTATTGGAAGCATTTTCCCAGCCAGTATTAAACAACGAGACATTCCTAAGCAATCGAGTTTCAATTTTACCTAGACTTAGTCGAACGGGTTAACGTGTAAAATTTTACTCATTGGGTGATATTGTGATGAAAATTAATAAAAACGAGAAAGTAATAATAATAAAAAGTATTATACAATGTGGCAAAACATTATTGATAGATTTGGTTTTTTTTTGCATTTATCGCGACTGAGCAAGAAAGACTGGTGTTGCTACAATATACACTTTTATCTCCCCTTTAGCGTGGGCATCAATGTCTCCTGGATTTTTGACCGACAACGCTCCGTCTCAGCATGTCCGGATGTGCTCAACAAAACTCTTATACAATATACAATTAGCGAAGCTTCTTTTTACACTGTAATATCCGAACATGCTCAGCGAGCGCCCCCGTACATACATCGTGTAAATATTATCAGTGCAAGTCACTGAGCGCTTAGTTGCCATAACATTTTTAATCCTAGTTTAAGTAAGGACTAGCTTCCGGTGTGAGGGACGTATCGCATATTGATATTAAGCTCCATTTAAACGCGTGTACTTATTTAAAATTTAATTGTGTAATGCAAGTGAGAATATTTTTGTAACATCTTAACAATCTATTATCTATTGCTACTTCGTCGTATTGTACAAAGCATCGACAGTTCCACGTGATCGAACGCTGCGTACGTCCCGGATAGGTTGTTAAAGGAAACCTGTTTTCATTGTTTCTCCTCCCAACTGTACAGCGTGCCGTCGACGGAATGTAAATATGCGTCGACGACGCTCGTCATGTAAATTGTTTACACACGCATGTGGTGTCATCACGTGACGGTGGTACGCGCTAGAACATGGCTTGCTTATATTCTAGACTTAGATAAGACTTAGTAATAAATCGTGGCCTTAGGTGTTGTATGTGGGGCGTGGCCACCGACGCCCTCACCGCTGCTTGATGAAGCATCCTGTATCTTGCGAACATTTTATACGACTATATAACGAAGTCTTCATTATTGTAACGACCCTTTTTTATTACTATAGTTTTTTTCTGAATAATAATATAAAATTAAATGTAAGTAAACCATTGAAGCATAAACATATTTTACATAAATATTATATTTAATTATTAACAATATTGATAATTGTAAAATTGGCCATAGGTTGTAACAAGTTATCAGTTGATATGCCAATTAAACAATTTTTCATGATTTTTAAAATTATTTGTTTTATTTATTACACGCCTTCCTTGCGCTTTTATGACAATCTGGAATATGGATCGCTTAGTTGTAGTCTGTGTAGCGATTTTAATGAAAGTAACACCAGATTTGGGCTTAGGTTTCAGGGTACAGAAATATTTTTTTACACTTTTTAACTAAATTAATTCAGAACTATATTTGGGTGTTGTCTTTGAAACTCATCCCTTAATTAGGTTCGAGTAAAATACGTATTTCAGAATAATAAAAAGAAGATTTGGTTTCTGCAATAGCTACTGCCGGTAGGACGTTCCAACGAACACTCAGTTAAAAGTTGAAGATAATAATGTTAAGTCACGAGAACAGAAGATAGAAATAATGTAATGAAGAGTCAGGGGTTCGCAATGGTTCGACCCATACATTTATTATTACTATTAGCATCAAAAATGCAACTGATCATAATTGTATTTAATGACCTACCTGCTTACAAGCTGGGTATCCAATTTTAACACGGCCAGCAACAGCAAAAATTATAATTATTATCAACACGATTATATTTAAATTTATTGATCAGAAAAAAAGGCTTTTTTGTAAATGTAAGCAAATTTACATTCATAATAGAAAAAGTATTAAAAGAAAGAAACTATTTTCATTGTAGCCGCGGGCCTCAGTTTGCCGACCCCTGCTTTGTTTAATTTATAGCTTTTCGTGACGGTGAATTTAAACTTTGTCACTCCGTTACAATATGCAACTTCATATTTTGTTACATACTTTATTTTATCATGTATGTACGTCAGGGCGGGACTTGATCATCTTACCGCCCCGGGCGTCTTGTTCCATATTATGTTTTAGACTTACGATATTTATATAAACTAGCAGGTTTTGTCCAAATAAAATTTTTGTTCGAAAACCTGTAGTTGTCACTTCCAATAGTTAATTTTATCGTTTCATTCTTTTGTGTAACTTACAAGCTACCCGTATTAGAAAAATATTTGTTGTATAGTATAGTTCCCGAATCAACTGGTTTATCTAGATAGAATAAAGGTTTACATATTAAGTGGCTAATAATTTAGGGGCTCCGAGCACAGTTCGTACTGGTGCACGTGACCCTTCTTTGATCTTACTGCCTCGGGCACTCGCCTTGGTCGCCTTCTTAAAGTCGGGGGTGATGTAGGAGTTTGAATTTACATGGCTGTGTAATATGTATTTTTTTGTGCCATAAAAATGATAAGATAAAAAAACTGTATAAAATGACATTTACAGTGTCATTGTCAATTATTCATAGTTGACGTTTGGTGCTGTGAATACAATTTTAATACCTAAATTTATATTTGCGGTAAATTTTACACATTTCGTGAAAAATTAAATCGTGCGCTTATAAATTCAAATTTTCACTGAGCGTTGTTACTGTTAATTATTATAGGAAGTGGATTATAAAAGTGACTATGTCTGACGCAATCGACGAATACTTCGAAGCCGCATTAGACTTCGTTAAAACAGCGGGAAACCTTATAAAAGAGCATGTAGACGGCTTCAAGTCTTTTGAAATGAAGGACTCTGATATAGATTTTGTCACAGAAATAGACCAGAAGGTCGAGCAGACGTTAATCAACGGGCTTTCAAAAAGGTTTCCTGAACACAAGTTTATTGGAGAGGAATCTGTAGCCAGTGGTGTAAAATGCATCTTGACCGACGATCCTACCTGGGTTATCGATCCCGTGGACGGCACCATGAATTTCATTCATGGATTTCCTCACAGCTGCATATCCTTGGGCCTTATGATAAACAAGGAATCAGTTGCTGGTATCATCTACAATCCAATATTGAATCAGCTTTTCACTGCTAAGAAAGGTAAAGGAGCTTTTCTCAATGACAGACAGATTCATGTGTCGCAAGTTAAGGAACTTCGCTTGGCGCTGTTGTGTTATGAAGCTGGAACAAGCAGAGATCCAGAAAAACAACACTGCGTTTTTGAAAATTTCAAAAAAATCATTATTAAAGCTCATGGCACTAGATCCTTAGGATCTGCAGCATTGAATATGGCCATGGTAGCACTCGGTGGGTCAGATGCTTACTTTGAGTTTGGTATTCATGCATGGGATATAGCTGCTGGGGATATCATTGTTCGTGAGGCTGGTGGGGTGTGCATTGACCCCGCTGGAGGTCCATTTGATGTCCTGTCCCGTAGAGTCCTGTGTGCTAGTTCAATTGAACTTGCACAGGAGTTGGCTAAGGAGTTACATCAGTACTACCCTGAAAGGGATTAGATAAATTGAAATGCTGATGAAAGCATTAAATTATCAGGTCAGGAAATACTACAACATCCCCTGAATACTAGTAATTTTATGGTTTCAAAAACCTATTCATACCTCTTTGGTATTGAAATGAATCTGTAACAGAGATCTTAATAATGTTGTTATTTTATTTATTTTATTGTTTTTAGATTGTCAAAACTTCCAACTTTTCTGCGGCTTCTCTCATTTATGAGTATGTTACGTTTTACATGAAACTGTAAATCTTAAATTCTTTCCATTCATTGCATTTTATTTGATTCTAAATGTCTTTATACCCTATATTATAGTATAATTGTGATTGACATGTCTGAAATAATTTTGTAGTAGGTAATGTTTAGTGATATTAAATCCAAATATTTTAAAATATCAGATCAGATGTTGAGTAATGACAGAATCACAAGTAATGTTGTTTGTTATATTGTAATTTGCTGTTAGCTGTTATGTTAGTTTATTTGGCTAAATAATTAAAAGTAATTTATACAAATTTAAGAAATTAAAGTAAAATTATTGTACCAAAAATTTATTCACATTTTACAAATGTACTTTACGGAGAATCTTTACAAATATAACAGAGCATACCATACATGATGAATAAGTACGTAATATTATTACATTGTAAAAGTATTCACATTCTTATTTGCCATATTTCTTTTTGAGGTAATTATTAATTTTTAGTAAGAAAACATTAAATTTATTACTTAAAACTACAGCTATGATTGTCTCCTATCTACTTAGTATTATATAGTTATTACATAAATGTTATGTATATCAACAGGGTTTTATCAGCGCTGTTCATATTGTCATGTACTTAAGAATAAATTATTCAAATTAACAGTTGTTTCAGTCGTTTAATTAAAGAAATATTTTCAGTCTGAAAATATTTTATCAATATGATTATGTGCTAACTCATGCATTTTGAACTTAGAACATAAAATACCTAATTCAAGTAGAGTGCCATTTTCTTCCAAATTCCTTTTTTCAAGTATACAAGTAAGTCGGTTCTTAGACACATTTTTTCTTAGTTGGCTAAAGTATTACTTTCCTATGTTCGGTGGTATGCTTCATTTTCATTTCTGAAATTTATGTTGCATAGCAATGATACGTAATGTTCTACAGCTATTGTGTATTTCAGGCTGCAATACATTTAAAATTAGTACAAGATTTAAATAATTTTTCCCTTAAACTTTAAACAGCACAGTGGCTACATGATTCTAATCCTATAATAATAAATATTCCTGTCATAAAATGTCATTAACTTATAGTCAAGTCAATGGAAGGCCTTTTATTGTCATAGTCATGGTGTTAAGTCATAAAATGAGAAAGTCTAAAAATCTAGTCATACCACTATGTACTACATGATGCATTTAAGATGTGAAGCAAATTGTGGTACCTAACGTGGTGCTTTGTGAGTCATAAAAGTCATTTAAAGTGTACGCACCTGTCATAATCTCTGTAAAATGTCATATTAGAATTATTTCTTCATAGCTTGTCATTAATAATAACATTTTCATTAAATCAAACTCAACAGTCATCTACAGGATCCATATCTCATAATTTATTTCCTCAATTGAAGTAATTTGTTCAGAAGTCACTGTTTGTTCATTAATCATTATATTTTTGTCAACTTTTTGTCAATCGTGTGCTATGCAGAGTTTATCATTTGTTTTAGTTTCAAACCTCAAATCAATGTTTTGTTTCTGCTCGGATCAGGTGTCTGTCTTGCCTAATAGTAAATTTTAGTCAGAAGCGTAATTGGTCAGTTTTCATGGTCAAAAATAGTTTTGTCGTCAAAAGTTTAATTTATATCATGGTACTCGTCGTCATAGTCATAGTCGGTATTGCTTTTTTGTCAGTAGGTAGGTAGTTAGTCGGTTTTATTTCTGTTTCTTTTTTGTTTCAATTTATAAGATTGGCACTGTTATCAAAATTAATATTTCATGTCATTTATATGGTCAGGTACCTATTTGTCGTTTTTCGGCTAGAAATTGTTAGTGTCTGTCACATACTGAGTGCATTTTGGTCAAGTTTAATCACGTGTTTTTAAAGTAGGTACCTATAATTATGCAGCTACCTAGGTACTTCTATTGTATGTAGTCGAGTCATAGTCATAGTCCGTAAGTAGGGTGCAGGAAGGTCAGCCAGATCAAAAAGTTTTATAAATGCACTGAGTATTAAGTGTTCAAAGTCATGTCATATTGAGTCATTACCTATTCATAAGTCCATCCATAAGTAGGTAGGTACTGTTCATCAACAATCTCGTCATTTTGCTACCAGTTTTTTTTGTATTTTTATAGCAGTGTACCCTAAGGACTGATTGAATTATTTTGATTACCTTTTATCTTATTTGCTAGTTGTATTTTATTTCTGTACACGACATAATTATACTTATAATGTACTTAATAATGTTAAATTCTTCCGGGTCGTCGTTTTATAGAGTTAAGGTCCATGGGTTTGGGTAATTCCCTTAATGCGTAAGGGTCCACGCTGATCACTGGCATCGTGTGTGGCAAGCCTTCTGGCAGATCTTCCTTCTCATCGTACACCGCCCATTGCGATGGACTGAAAGGCAATAATTCTGTTAACTCTATTAACATTAACTATTGTATGCTTTATGTGGTTAAATTGGTAGGTACATTAGTAAGTAGGTAATTCATATTATTCATTTAATACTGATAACATTTTATCATGGTTACAATGTGTACCTACTTATTTTTGTCATTTTAATTAAAATTTTATTTTACTTTTGCATGTCTCATAAAGATAATGTTAAATTGTAGGTATATATCCAGCTAGTGTAAATGAACTTTAGCTCATTAAATTAGATCGTTTACCGATAGCTTCCATTATAATGGAGGAACCATTTTTTTTCCTTATCAATAATGACAGTTTTAGCATTTAACTTACCTATTTTCACTGGGAATGATCTGGAACGCGACAGACGGAGTTTTGGGGGATCCAGAAGGTTTCTTGACTCTCGTTCTGGTTTTATCAGGATCCGCCGCTTTTGGTTCAATATCGTCAAAAGACTCTATTTTGTCTGAAACTGATCGTTCTTGCAAGTTTTCTTCAGTAACTTTAGTGGAGTTTTTCTTTGTAATTTCTACTTCTTTCTTGTCGTTTAAGTCTGATTTGGTCGTGTTGGAGTCATTGTCAGGGTATTTGTGTAAAACGTTTCCCAAGTAGTAGTATTTATTGACATTTGAATGTATTTGCTCGTCATGTCTTCGTCGTATGTTGTATGGTTTAGTCACTGTGTCGTACAAAATAAATGTTGAAAGTTTACCTGTCGCATCATCATTGTCGTCTTTTTCTGTTACACTGGTCTTAGTCTCGTAAGTGTTAAAGTCTTTACTAATAGTATCAGTTTTAGTCAAAGATTCTGGTTTAGGCAAAGAATCAGCTTTAGTCATCGAGTTGGTTTTAGTCAACGAGTCAGCTTTAGGTGGTGTGACAGTCTTAGTCAGTGTGTCTGTCTTGGTCAGTGTGTCTGATTTAGTCAGTGAGTCTGTCTCGGTCAGTGTGTCTGATTTAGTCAATGTGTCTGTTTTAGTCAGTGTGTCAGTCTTAGTCAATGTGTCAGTCTTAGTCAGCGAGTCAAATTTTAATTTGTCTGAAGTCGGGTCACCTCTATACGTACCTATGTATCCAAAAGTCACAAGTTTATACAAGTTTTCTGTAGTTGAACTAATTTTGGTAGTCTCAGTAGTTTGTTGGGTTTTAGTAGTAGATGTAGCTTCGTCGTTTGATCTAGATTCCAAGTCAGTCAACTGAGTCGGTCGGCTGTTTCGTGAGTCAACATCCTCATTATTATTTTCGTGTCGGTTGTAGTAAGGTCTGTTTGGTCGTCTGTAAGTATCGTCATAGTTTTGATAGGTCACTTTAACAACGTCTCGGTCATAATTCCGTCTCGTAGTCGGTCGCCAAGATTGTGTAGGTCTCGGTACGTAGTTAATAAGGTAAGTGTACTTGTCAACATTCTCAGTCACTGTTATGTAAGGTCTGTTATACGGTCGCTTGTTTTGTAAGTTATTAATGACAACTGATTGAACGCTTTGTACATCGTCTTCGTAGTCGTTGTATTGAGCTGGTCTACTGAATCTTCTTTCACTTTCAAAGTCATAACGTCTGCTCTTGTTTTTAAAGTCAAGTTTATCATCTATCGGTTGAGCCACAGTCGGTTTAGTCACATTAGTTTTGGTGGAATTGGTCTTAGTGTAAGTCTTATTATTGTTAATAGTGTTTTTGTCAGTAACAGTTATTTCAGTCTCATTGAGTTTGTCGTGAGTCATAGTTTTTGTTGAGTTAGAATCAGAAGGTGATTTATTTTGGACAAGTTTGTGTGTTGGTATATGTGCTTTAGGAGGCTTTTTGGTCGAAGGTTTAATAGTAGTGGTCGTTTTAGGTCGTTTAGGACTTTCTGTGATGGGTTCATCGTCGTCGGATTTTCTGTCAATGTTGTTGGAATCTATTTGTATTTCAACCCAGGGAGATAAGTCAAAGTTGTTGAGCAGTCCGTTGTTGCAGGAAATGCGTTCATTGTCAGGGTTATTAGCGGATAGGAAGACGAATGGTTGAACGCTATCGATAGTGTCAAGGGTTCGACAAAGAACCTGTGCTAGTGAAATTCTGCGGATTTGCTGCAGTTGTGCCGGTGTAAATGATGACTCAAGGCCACCATTTTCGTACCTACAAAAAAATGTTTAGTATGATTTTTTGTAGTCAGGTTTTCAATCAAAGGCTTTGAGCATCAAGAAAGAAAGAGAGAGATACATATATTATTTTACAGAGAGAGTTACAATTCAGGAAAATGAGTGTTAATTACCAGAAGCGGTCGCCCTTGCGCAGATTGGCGAACTGCTGCGCGATGATGCACGCGAAGGTGGGCCCCACCAGCCCGCCCAGCACCGGCCGCTCCGCCATGCCGCCCGTGAACAGGTCGATGTCGTCCACGTGCCTACCGGACAGGGAATTTAAACAAACCCTCTAGTACTTGCATGGCACTTAATGTTAAGTGGATTACAAGACAGACAAATGGAAACTTACTCGTTCATGTTTGTAAAACGGCTGAGATGGTTTTAAATAAAGAGTCTCTAGCGTCCGTCCTCCCCAACCGAAATAGTAGAATTTGACAAAAGAATTGCTTAATGGTGACTATGGCCTAAAAATTTCTCATATTTCAGAGCACCTGTGCCAAGCAGCAGGCCAATAATGGGTTGATCCAGTAGATAGCTAGTTATCAAATAATTTACCTGTACAAAACTTTCAGTTTCCTCACAACCCGCATTGGCATAACGCGCATCAGATCATCGAAGTCTACGATTGCACTCAAGCCACAAGGTTCCCTCCACGACGTGTACGCTGGGACGCCGTGGTCCCGCCCTCTCTGAATGTTGATGGCTGCTAGATCCATGCCAAAGTCAAAGTGTGGGGTTTGGAAGAGATGGTTCGTTAGTTCTTGCGTAATGAACTCATCGCGTCGTTGGGAAGGCTGGTTCACCATGCCCAGGAGAAGGCGGTCCACTGCGCCCATGCTCCAGATGTTGGATGGGTTTGTTAGTTCATCGTGGAGAGATACATCTGGAAGAGAGGTTGGTTAAATCCGTTTTGAAATCCTGTTTGCTATACGATAACTGATGAGCTGAAGAATTGGCAAAAGTGAAATCTGCAAAAATTTGGTCAAGCTGATTCATCTCTTCTGGAAACTCAGCTTTCACCAAAGGAGAAATTATATGCAGGAACAAGTTATTTTTTAATTTTTATGAAATTTGTACGAAACCTACCTACCTATTTTTTACGAAAAGGGCCAAATTAATAGAAGAGATAAAATTAGTGATCATTTTTAATTTGCTTGCGTAACGGCTGCAAACTGTATAAGTTCTACCCCTTTCTACAAAATATCTATCGAATGTCCAGCTAGACCCAAATCCTCAACTTACTGTTACTAAGTGGACGGTGGAATCTATCAAAGCGGACCATAGA
>DWQL01001561.1:0-11183 GCA_018231265.1 Noctuana haematospila
TAGTGGGGGCAACGGGAATACATCATCTGTACGATCATTGAATTATCTCGATGTTCAAACGAGCATCTTATTGGCAAATGTAATACTTTTATGGCCCAAATGAGTATTAGGTTGGAGATACCTAACATCTTAGGGGTCTTGGCTGGGCGCCAACCGATCGAGAGGTTTTGCAAACGAAATGCGCCCTAAATCTGAAATTGCTTATAGAAATGTCGACGCTGACTTTGTATTGTCTGAACTTGACGATACAACATGTTTTAGTTTGAATTCTTGAATGGGAGATTTCTTGACCTTACACATTAAAGAAAATGATAATGAGACATGTTTATAATAATAATGAAAAATACAAATAAAAGTAACTCATACTCGTACATGTGGATATTTAAAGAAATCTCTTGTAAAATACTTCGTTAATTCACAAATCAGTGTTCCTCCACTATTCTGTTTGTTCAGCCCTGTATTTTCTACACAGCCACTAGGCTATCGTATACTTGTAATTCAACAGCCAGTAAAAATGTAGGTAACGCACTTCTAAGCTCTGAAGAAGATAAACTAAAGCGCATTTCCATAATCCTTAAAACAATGCTTTTATTTAAGCATAAACCTGAACACAACATAAGGATCAAATACCTACATCAGAAGCAAAAGTAACGGTAATTTAGGTAACGCTATGTCAGAATGGGCTTGACGAGGGAAAGCCAGATTTGGGTTCGAATTCCCAAGCGTAATGTTTAAAAGCGGTAATACCCGAATCATTGGAAGTAATCTTTACTTTTGTAATCAGTTAATGGAAAATAAAAGTTAGGTATGTGAGAAAATAACAGTAAAAACGGTTACTTTAACGGTTAGGGTTAATAAGAAAGAAGTGATACCTACCTATAGTAGCGGAGAACACTAATCAATCGTTTCGGCTGATCAAATTTTTATAAAGGATTATCGAAAACCGTCAAAACTTGCAATACCGGAGTCTGAATTTTGGACTAGATGAATCTCATAGGAAAGAAATTGAAATCTAGCGCCAATAGTCATTTGCTTTTAAACATTGGTAGATACAACCATTTTGAGTTATTAAATTCAACTCATTTAAGTATTCAGCCATTCAACTAGCTAGACCTTAAAGTTTTCTATTAGATTGTATTCAAACTACTAATAGATTTCAAGAAAAACAAGAGTTTCTTGTTTTTTCAAGAGGGAATGAACTTGCTCACTCTCAGTCAACTATAAAAAATATTATGAAGAATAAAAATAATAAACAAGTCGAGAAAAACCAAGCAAACGCAGAACTATTAAAACTTATACAAAATGTTATTACAAAACCATTCAAAGTTTCTTTTGCGGTTGTACGAGTACATGCTTCACAAAGTTTGTTTAGAACAAAAAATAATTCTACAAAGTGCTTGCAGATAATGAAGTGTTTGAAATTCGCCTAAGTGTACACACTGTACTATGTTTCATGTTGTGGCAGAATGGGTAGGGAAACTTATTAAGCAAGACGTTGTAGCTAGAAAACTTGTTATTTTCTCACATGCATTCGTACCTATAAGCTATAAACGCTTCACGGTGTGCGTTTTAACACAAATCCCGAAGGATTTTCCTAATGTATCAGAATCTTGTCGAATTATATATTTTAGTCTTACCATTTCTTTTATTTTTTATGATATTTCAATTTTTAATGAATTTGTAGTTTATAAAAAAATCTGAGGCGCTATTCAATAACAAAATGAAGTTTCGTAATATAGTCGTTGAATAACATTATAATGCTCGTATATTGTGTAGGTATACCACGACTTTTTTGCCTAAATGTAATGGTTAAACCCTTTTTTGTCAAATCTATCTCTTATTTATCTATCTGCAAATAAAATACTTTGACTTTGACTACTATTGTTAGAATCGGTACAAAAAAATGTGTGGACACAGCGTAAAACAAACGGAATTTCAGAAATATGAATCCTATTCCAATACAATGTGGATTTCGCGACATAAAATTTTGGGTTACCGTTTCTTTCTCAGCTATGGTTCTCTTTGACATAAACGAACGGGCACAGTAAAAGCTGACAAATTGTTCTGCTCAGGAACAAACTGCGCACAAACTTAGTCGAAAAGGCTGTTTCTTTGATGTAACCTACATACATAATACTTTGTCTCTTACTTTCCGCTCAGTCTGCCTAGAGTTTTGCGGCTGGATGCGTTTCATCTTTTATAGTTGACCACGTAATTTAAAAATGACATATTTAATTTTTAAACGTATTCATTTAACTTGTGACTTTAATTTAATAACTTTTGACTTGCTTAATACTCGCCTTGACTTCTTATGATACGCTGAATTTCAGCGCTGTGGTCCCTCAGTATTTGTCAAATATTATATTTACTGTCAACTTTACTATTCATACTCGATATGTACTGAGTTGCTGCCGGGTGCACTATATTTGAAGCGGCCATCTTAGTCCTCGTGAGTAGTAACGACTCCACGTATCTCAGATAGGACTTCTCTCCTATTTGAGTTTCGTCGTGGATGTCCATGGGTTGCGGTGAGTACTTAACATCAGGTGGCCTGCATGCACGTTTGCTACTCATAAGCGATAAAAAAAATCGCGTAATCTAGTGTACAATAATGTGTTGTATCTTACCTATCAATATTTAATTATTTTGATTCCGCCGTGACCGTCTAGCCTTCGCATAATAGTGAATTCCATAAAGTCTTATAAACCGTCACGTGACACCCAAAAAATCTGTTCGAATGTAGCTATGTGTGAAAAAATGCTCGTTAAAATCTTTCTCTCCAACATGTGGCGACTCTTAACGTTAATGACATCGTTGAACATGAAAGAAAAGGCTAAAAATAGCTTCATCTTCGCTGCAAAAGATTGACGCTTCTATTACTTTAAGCTATCTAAACTTACGCTGAATCTTTTGATAAGAATTTTCTTATAAGTCCTCTAAATTATTCCAATATTGGTCTGTGTCATCATTAATGGTGAGTGTCCTATAACATACCAGATAGTCCACATGACCACATGGTAATTCAGATTTTCGGTAAGTTTTGGAGCATCAATGCCATGCCTTTTTTTTATTGCTATTCCATTTTATATCGTGTTTCTCTCCCAAGAGTCGCTGAAAAGCTTATTCGGTTGCGATGAGCTTTGCATCAAAGAAAAATGAATGTCATGAAGATTTTTGGGTCAATGTGATTCGTTCATTGAGGTCGAGTGGTTGTTTTTTCACGTGGCTTCCATAACTGTATATGAGGCAATGATAACATTATTTAAATTAATATTATAATTTAATTTATTTCGTTTTACATTTCTACATTAAGGCATACAATGCCAAAGTATTATTTTAAGGTCTACTGTGGGTTTAAGTTTCGCATTAGCGTAGCGTGATACATGGTGTCCTAAGTACAAGCTTGCTGATTTCTTAAAAGATACGTTAATAAATTTACTGGTGCCTTATCTAGATTGGTTTTAGGAGGTCTACCCTCTTCTAGTTCCGAGGTTTAGTTTACTTTCGTTAACTATTTATGGGACAACTCTGAAAGATCTTCGTATAGGATCGGGACAATCCTAATTCATAAATTATTCAACTTAAATTAATGTTGGCTGGTATTAATGTTATGTAGCTAAGATCGCCTTTAGTACCACAGTTTTTTTTGTTCAATAAAGTATGTGACATACATATTCGGTGTTCTAAGATTCCATTAATTGGTCTAAGTTGAAAGATTGATTGAAGCGATCAAGTGCCTAAGTGAATGGTCTGAAAGTGTACACCATACTGAGGTTGCAGTAGCAGAATTAGCCCAAGAGCCTAACCCTCAACCCATTTCGCCACATCCAGCCTGTAGTGGCTACTCAGCCTAGTCACCTTGGCTCGATACAGCCTTGGCTTACAACCTTGCCTTCTCTTGCACATACTTTAGTTTTGAGAACACGTTGGAACATCTTGAAGGTGGAGTGTCGCGCTAATTAAAAGAAAATAGCGTTAAAGATTAAAAAATAAATACTGTTTTGAGAAAATCATGCTCCGAAAATAGTCTATTCGGTCAAAATATTTTGTCATAACATTCATTGTTGATGTCAGGAAATTTCGAGATTCGAGACGAATACTTAGGTATTTGTGTTTTCTTCGAAATTATTAGCAATAGCGGTAATTAAGATTAGAAGTTACCTGCAGCAGGGTCCGAGGGTATGTTGATAGAAGCGCGTATAGTTAAGCAACCATTAAGTGAAGCAACCGTGGGTGCGATTGGTGCTCGGAAGTGTGGCCGCTAGTAGTAATGTTAAGTTCGAGGTCATTGACATTCCTACTCGTATTTAACTACATTTTAACTACTTATGATATATGTATGTATTGATACTCGTATTATCATACATTCAGTGGTCACGTCATGCTACTTACAAAATTTACACGACATTATATCGAATGGAATAAATAATTAAAATAATTTATTCAATAACTGCACAAATTGCGTATCAATCAAGTTGAATGATTAAATCAACTTCAACATTTCAACATAATTTGATATTTTTATTGATATTTTATGGATTTTACTTGAAACTAATATCTAAATCTAAATATATATAACTCAAAGGTGACTGACTGACTGACATAGTGATCGATCAACGCACAGCCAAAACCACTGGACGGACCGGGCTGAAACTTGACATGCAGGTAGATGTTATGACGTAAGCATTCGCTAAGAATGGATCAATTCTACCCCCAAGGGGATAAAATAGGGGATGATGAACGTTTGTATAAATCTTCTTAAATTTTCGACTGACTGAACTGAAATTAAACATTGTAGCTATTATTATGAAGACATATTCAACCCCTAAGGGGATGAAATAATGGGTGAAGTTTATATGGAATTTTCTCTATAATTATTATTTATTTTTAGTTTTTTAGGGCCCGATTTTAAAGTTCACGCGGACGAAGTCGCGGGGATAAGCTAGTTGGTTCATAACATTGAACAGAACGTATCAAAATACTTCCATACGCGTATCCGTAGGGAAATACGATATGTTATCAGTTTTTGTCCGTAATGCCCAACTTTAAATTGATTGATAGTAGATATTCGATACCTTTGTTTTGATTTGGAATGTTCCCCGTGTTTTGTAATAAGATGTGAAGATGAATACAAGTTATTAACCGTAAAACGAAGATATATTAGAAGCAACCCAATTCTCCCCAGAGGTGCCACCCGCCCTCATAACTCGCCTTGCAGTAAGTCTTGTGTCAAGTTCTTGTGTTTCGGTTGGAGAAGTGCGGAGACATACAGCCAAAGTCCTAAGTACGTAGCAACGCATCAATTTACGACCTCAGGTGACCTCTCTCCTAACTGACGTTAGACTGGGTGTGCATGGGTTAGGTACTACTTAACGTCATAAAAAAATCAAATTTACGCCAACTAAAACCGATGCTTTCATATTACAAAACTTCAACGTTAATGGCTAAACGTATATTAGAAAATTAATCTAAGTGCCATTTACTACTTCAAAGTTAGTGAAGGAGTTCCGAAAGTTTTCGGACTGAGGCTAAATTAGTTCCTGAACTGGAACACGAGACGAGCTCTTTACTAATCCAATACTATACATGTTTTAGACTTGGTATATTTAACTGAAGAATAATGACGATATTTTTACGACGGCAACATTTTCGGTGTCATTTTGATGAGCAAAAAGAGTAATATTTTGAAATACCATAATCATGCTCAAATAAGGATGGAGATACTGGTTTGGTTAGGTTAGGTTAGGTTAGAAATCACTTTCCTTGTTGGCAATAATAATGAAAATACATTTAAGTTATTGAAAATTCCCTTTCGGAGCAACACTTTTGCCTAAATCAGACATTCGCGTGATCATTTGTCACTTCAAATTCAATAACTGTTACAAATTGTATCGCAAAATGTAATATTTAACATTTTCATAGCTATAGCCAATGTTCTCGAACTGGCTAATCTGACAGAAATTCATTGTGCAAAATATAAACTGGTATCTATGTAGGTGCCCCAATTAATTTTGAATATCCGCGAAGTAATAAATCAGGTTTAGCCGTGGGGTAGTGTTAAATCTGTTTCATCTTAAAGCGGATCGCCAGGTTTAAGCTACACAATTCCGTTTAGTGGGAGTTACGAGTTCGATAAATTAATCAACGGGAATGCTTTAAGGTCAAAGAAGAAGGGATAACGGATGATACTTTAACCGAGTCTAGCATGAATTACATAAACGTTTGGTGAAATATCTATCTAAGGATACGTACGTGAAGAAACAATACTTTCAGTACGTACATTTAAACACCTTACGCAGTACGGGGGCTAATTTGGCACAATCGAAGAAAAAGTACGGAAGGTCAATGTCAATCAACCTGAGTGCAAATAATAAACAACATAATGGTGTCAGCGTTTGAATACGAATATTATACAGTAAGTTTTGAAACAAATTAGCGATTTCCCAAAAATGACGAAAAGCCTTTGGTTTGATGAGAGTTTGATAGTTCAAAGTTTGGGTTTCCTATTAAGTGGTTGATAGTCGTGAAATATGTTTGAACGTCTTATATTAATGTAGATATGAATGCTCTTTGATCTATGTCAAGTGATAGTAATTTGCAACTCGAATTGAAACGATCGGTCAATTTTGGCTTTCCCAAGTAAGTTTAGAAACAAATATTGTAGAAAACATATTATCTTTATCTATACTAATCTATACTAATAATATAAAGCTGAAGGGTTTGTTTGTTTGAACGCGCTAATCTCAGGAACTACTGGACCGATTTGAACAATTCTTTCAGTGTAAGATAGTCCATTTATCGGGGAAGGCTATAGGCTATCAAGCGTCACGTTGTAATTCTTAATGCGGGTGAAACCGGGGGGCAAAGCTAGTAAAATATATAAATATTTTATCAAGATTTAAAAGCATACAAACAAACAAAATACATACCAACACACTGGTATAGTAGAAGGACAAAGTTTTAAAATTTGCCTCTGACTCTGATTTTCATGGCGTTAACTATTTTGAAGTATTATTTGTTCATTTTGTTCATTTAAAATCGAGTATCAAAATAAATCATTCTAAATAACCAACGTCAATTAGTATTCAAAACGTTCTAAAGACTATTAACACTTTACTAAGCCTTCCAAACTGTGTTCAACAACATGAGCTTAAAATGTATTCAAACTCTGTATCAGTAAGTTTTAACGTTCAATAACCTTAGATTTAAACCCTTGAAACTCTAACACTCCTCCAAGTTTGAAATTCAATAAAGATGAGATCACAGCATTAATTGAATTTACACATGTCAATAGTAACAGAGTGATAGCTGGCAATAAGCTCGCAAAATCTTATCCTTCCAACCGCGATTCACGAAATCAAATTCATTACAAACATGAAACGAAGCACATAGTGTGAAAATGTAATCCCTCTGCCGAAGTTTCGGGATGGCAGGTGGAATCAAATCATACACTAATGGAAGCTTTGACACAACTAGGAATATTATTGAACATCTCAATTTGAGTAGGTATGCCTTCTTCATTACGTCGTCGGAACAGTTTCGCACAGAAATTTATTGGACTCGATCCAGACTTAGACAGCGATTTCTGAAGTTGTTAAATTAAATTGCCAAAGTGGAATCTAAAATTTTGTACAATTTAGTTGTGCAAATGGATCCGTCCAGTTTGGACTTGAAGTAGTCTTATTGGGTTTGTGATGTAATTTCATCAAATAACTTTCTAAACATCCTAAAGTTTTAATAAAACAGAACTGTTTTGTAACAGATTTCTAACTAAAACTTCTTAGACATTCTCACTTAATTGCTTATTTGTCTTTAAAATAGCTAGGTTTATGTGGGTGTCTTTCAATAACCTGTAATAATTAAGCGATGTTTCTTTTATGGAATCTTTTCCCACAGCTTAATTTTTTTTAAATTTTGATTTCGTGGGATTTAGAAGAGTTCTGGAAAATCAATATGTTGTTCACGTACAAACACTCCCCCCTCTTATTTAAAGCTATTGTGGGACGAATATTCTAAAACTACATATTTATACTCTATAGTGTCCGCTTACTCTATATGGTTGTCCAGGAGAAACTGCAGGCTAAAATTTATTTAATAATGAATAGGAGAATGCGGTCAGAATTTGTCTGGACAAAAATAGGCTGTGTTATCTATCTACTTATCTAATCTTACGAGTTTTCATTACTGAGTTATTTAGCTAATCAAAATTAAAAAGTAATTTAGCGTGTGATTAGACGTATCTCTTATCTCACAAAAAAAATCGAAGTAACCCTTCTTCGTTTGACAGCAAATTAGACTGATGTCACGTTTCATACACGAATTTGGGTCTACACCTACAAATTATATTTCTGGACGTTTCGTGAAATCCCTTCTGGGCCACTGGTTATTGAAAGGACAAACGGCTGTTTAGTTGCTTCACTTGCTTGACAGATTCGAGTTCTATTGAATTTGGATTGATCGATTGCTCTAGGTCTATTTATATTACTATGGAGGTATGAAACCTACGAGTATATATATATAATTTCACCAAATGTTATCCTGTCAAGAACTGTCTTTGATGTTTTCCTTTGGTCCATTGTTTTTACCCTTTAATTTAGAGTATAAATGAGTCCAAGCTGAAATTAAAACCGACTAAAATGGTAACCATAAAACTAATGCTAATATCGTGAGCCTTTGTAAAACTTCCTGAAGACTTTTATTGTATTTTCTCTTCACGCGTCTTTCGTGAACTTTTGATGTCAAATATTGAACTTGAGTTTCAATATTGTAAAGTTTCCGAATGAGTAAGTAAATACAGGCGCCTTGGGCCTTATTAAAGTTATTATATGTCTTGTTCAAATATATCTATAATATAATATAAAAATATATGTTTTTCGACTGTGATTCGATTAGAAATATTATCTAGTTTATTAGCTACTTTAAAAGGATAGGTAAGCTTTAAATAGTGAGTAGAAAGTTAAAGAAAGATTTCATAATAAAGATCCTTCTGGCATAGTGGTTATCTTGCCGACATGCCTTTCAATTCAAAGGGTTCTAAGTTCGATTTTCAGCGTAAATTATAGAAGTATTGAAATGGCAAATTTAGATTTTGTTTATTTAATTACTACAAAGGAAATTCTAATATAGTATTAATATTTATTTCATCTGTACTAGGAAGGTATGTTTTTTTATCTTTGTTCCTAATAAAAATTAATCTGCCATTGTTGAATAACCAAAAGCGTAAGTAATTTTAATGGGTTTTATAATATAAGGCATCTTACGTTTAGCTTGAAATAGAACTATGGACAAGCCATATTTAACAGCCTGTTTGTTAATTAGGTCATTGCTACACTCAGCCAACAAAGAAGAAAACCACTTAGCAGCCACTTTTTTGCTAACAAAAACGACACGGTATCTTGCTTATTTTAAGAAGCATTTTCCTTACGGGGGAGTTCGTGGCTATCATGGGATTGATATCTGGTTATATGAAATTCTCAATACATCCTATACACTTGGTGGCTTATTTCAACGAATTGTGAGGACTTGGTGATGTCCAACGGATCGTACAAACTCAAAATTTTTATTCGTCATAAGGTATTTGTATCAAGGTCAAAGTCAAAAAATTTTATTCATCATAAGGTATACGTATACACTGGATAAACGTCGACTAATACGGTACATCGGCTTTAGGCGCCCTTTTGGCTAAGGTAGGCCGGGAGAAAAAAGCCAGCGGAATAAAACTCTCGGCACGTCTTTAAAATCAAGTGTATAAATTATTGACAAGTTATTAACAAATTATGCAGTATAGCTTAAGCCTGATAGTGAGCACAAGTGACAGGTAAGCATGTGCATTACACTGTAAATTAATTACATACATTGCATTGTATACACTGGATGAGCGTAAAATACGGTGTATCGGCTTTAGGTACCCTTTTGGATAAGGTAGGCCGGGAGAAAAAGCTGACGGAAAACAACTCCCGTACTCCCTCGTGTTGTCCATTCTGCGGTTACTGACTGATCACATTACGAGTAGGAATCTATCCTCAATCATGGGTACATGTCGAATAAATATTTTTAAATTGTTTCAATTCCTTGCAAGTAATCGCTTCGTTTTAAGGTCGCAACAGATGAAGTTATATTTATATACGAAAGTATGTCTGCGCTCGACATGAATGAGGGCCGGAATAAATACGGGAAGAAGCCCTTAAGGGTGCGTTAAACAATACTGCGTGTTTTTGAACTGTTCCACCGCATTTCCAGGAGTTTTTGGGTTAAGAGGTTGAAGGTATACGCGTTTCGTTAAATACTTACTTAGTAAAATATGCTTTTTGGTGCAAAAGGTGCTTGAAATGTTGACTCAGGTGAAATGTAAAATTTAAAGAACGTACAATTGTAACTAGATGTATACCTATATAAGCTATTTTGAGATGGATAATGAAACAAAATGTTCATTGAAACCTTTAAGTTTGAGGTTTAAGAATATTTGTTTCCCAAAAGAATTTTTTAAAAGTTTTACACTATACAGATATAAAATCGTGATGCAGAACTATCTCTATCTACCACTACCCAATATAAATATCCCCATTCTATGATTCTCTGTGTCACGGGTACCATAGACTATTTCCATTACAATCTTTAAAAATACAGTTCAACCTACAAAGTACCACAAGCGCTATTAACGCAAATCGCATCTATTTTCGGGCATTATTCTCATTATTCATAAAGCTTTCATCTATAGAAACGATTTTCAATTCTTAATCTAAAGATTTTGAAACTTCATCCCCCTTTCAATATCCAGACATAATGGAATAAAGGTGAAAAACTTGCTCCGACTCGCCTTTGTCGTTACTTTAACATGAAAGGCCCTATTATATTTCGATCTCACGTAATATAATAAGAGTAACTGTATATACTCGGACAGCAAGGCAGCCCTTACGGCACTCGGATTTGATGAGACAAGCTCTAGACTAACTCTAGAAGGAACAAAGTCATAAAAGAAACTCAGACTCAACTATAGATCCCTCAAAGGAATCTGAACACACGGGTATAAAAGTATTTTTTTTATCTTTTATGGTATCAAAAGAGCATGCAGGCCACCTGATGCTATTTTATTACTACAGCCCATGGACAATGGATATCCACGTCCAACCTCATATAGGAAAGAAGTCCTATCTGAAGTCATAAATGGAGGCGTTGCTGCTCAC
>DWQL01001562.1:0-11182 GCA_018231265.1 Noctuana haematospila
ATACCTACTTAACCTGAAGTCCTAATAGTGTCCTTAACTTTCCCAACAAGCTTGTTATTCCTATTCACTGGTCACTGGTTTTTATCGAGGAATCATGGACCACTCTAATGAACAGTGAAGATCGGAAGACATTTTTATGACTACATTTTGCTTTAACACTGCTTTTGTTTCGAGATTAAAGACTCGATGGAGTCAATATTCTTTGACTGGAGGAACTAAATCGTTTACAAATTTATCATTTATTTTGAGCTGAATTAGAACTTATTTTAAGTAAAATTGCAAACGGACTTATCAAGCTATTTTGAGTTTTAGACCATGATCGGTATTGAAAAGAATGTACCTACATATTATATGGTTTTGTACATTATTTTCAATACCTACATTAAAAACGGATCCCGCACCCGTAACATCGCTTCCGCATTGGAGCGATGTGGTCGAAAATGGTCTAGGCTTATATTGGTCAAGTTCTAATATCTATCTCGATAACCTAGACGATTTTCCTTTTCCTGAGAGTTCTTAAGTTCTTAAAGATAACATAAAAGTAAATTAATCCGTCCTTGGCCAGTATGGTGGACAATGACCTAAAATCTTTTTATATTGTACCCATGCCCAGAAGTGGGACAGTAATGGGTTGATTAATCATGTAACCCCTTTACATTCCCTTTTCCTTCAAAATATGAAAACCAAAAACAAAAAAGCATATTTTTAAAAAATGTTTTATTTGAATCTGTGGTTTGTCAATACTACAGTCATTCAAACGTTTAACAATACATTTCAAATTACTAAGTACAGGATATAAGTGTACGGAATGTAAGTCGCTTATGTGAACAATTTAAGTATTTGAGGCTCGCTACAGAATTCAGAAGGTACCTGGTGCACTAAACATTAAAAAGTACATACATTTGTCGTAACATTTATTGTCTTATTATATACTATTAAGAAAGTAGGTAAATAAAACAGATATTAAATATTTTAGCCATAATAATTATGTTAAAATATTTAATATCTTCATTGCAGAGTATTCGGCAGTTGACATGTTTTGGCTAAAATTTAAAAAAACGTTTAACCAACAATTGTATAGACAATAATTCATAAACTAACTATAACATTCATATCCATAGTTTTCTATACATAAACATGCCTTCATCTGTAGCAAACCCAAGTTAATAATATGTTAAAAATCTCTAAAAGCATTCTCCTATAAAACAAATTTCTAGCCGAGTCTAATAATTATCAATACAACATTATACCTTAACTTACAAATAAAACTCACACTAAATTACTTAACAATATATCTAATTAATAATCTCCTACGTCTTAAGAATAATTTCAAACCAGCTTCCCTAATTTATATGAACAAAAATTTGTACGAATACACATATTACCGGTCTATGACCTACACGTAATTATATAAAATTGGAAAAAACATTACTTGAACTCTCAATATCATTGAAAATTGAATAATAATTTTGAAAAGATTTTATGAATTTCTTCAATATACATATTACAAGAACATAAGTGCATGAATAGATTACAATTAAATTTATTGTGAAATATGCGAGTTTTATAATATTAGTGTTCAAACATGTAATTCAATTAATTTACATGAGAATTGACTTTAGTACGCGCGAAAATGCTAGTTTGTATAGTTTTTCTTTATAACCAAACCCTTGCGTGCATTCCATAGTAATAATATGTTACTCATTTCTAATAAATAGCCTATATTTATTTATGTATTTGTTTTGTTTTCATCTTAATGTTACATCTCATATTTAAATAAGTATACTAATAACAAACACATGTCCCATATATACACATGATTTAAACTGTTACATAAACATTCATTAAAATAAATGCAAGATTGACATAACTATGTGATGTTCTAGAAAATCAATAATCAAAACCACTTTTACAATAAAAACTGTAACCACACGAATACAATAAAGAAATTGTTTGTAAATTTATTGCACTTTACATAAATACGAGTACAAAAAAGTTCACATACTGCAGGGAAACTTTAATGTCAAAATAGAAATCATCTTGTAAATAAAATTCAAGACGACTGATCATATCTCATTGTATCATATTCAACATCAATCACACGCTAATATTAACAATTAAATTATTATTACACTTAAAAATGTTTTTGTATCAAATCATGATTTCTGTATTCCTTTAGAAGGCTTAATTAACACTATGACAAAATTAGCACGCTGAAGAACTTATTATATTCAGATTTCTTTCAATATTTCCATGTCCAGTTTCTCTTGCTACGACTCTGGCAGTGTTTCTACATTATAAGTATTATAACACATCAATGGTTCTGTATATTTATTACATAACTACACTTTTAACATTACTTACTGCAAACAAACAATTCTCTTTTGTCATCACCAATTAATGCAATCCCATTGACTCCTTTTAAACATGCAATGTACCACTAGATTCACTTGTAACACATAAAACCATACAGATAGTCCTGCTCACTCACAGTATAGTACAATGAGATAAAATCACAAAGGAGCAATTTAATAACTAAGAGCGGTGTTTGTTGCGGTTTATGCTCTGCAGAAGTCGTCGACCCCACCACTCCTCGAGGTTGAACGGCTTAAAGTTGGCCAGCTGGCGGGGAGCTAGTATCTCTTGGTAATACCTTGCATCTTCGCTGCCTCGCTCTAATTCACGGGTCACCTGGAATAGATTAAGAGTTTGGTATACTATAACTGTAAGAAGACAAGGGTACAGAGAAGCGCTGACACGACACTGACTACTAAATCTCTTTAATCCTGGGGCATTTGAATAGCTAATATAACTATTATTTGACATACCATAGACATGACCAGAAGACCTCGGTTCGATAAGATTTTTTTTGATTTACAAAAAAAAATCCCATCATCCAGATACTAATATTATCCACCTTTATAATTTAGTTTGAAATTATTAATAATATTTCAATGACCGCATTAGGTTATACATATTATGAAGATAATTCACAAAGCCACCTGCATCTATAAAGAAAACTAAATATTTACTCAAGTGTAATAATAGTTTGAAGTAGTGAAATTTTTCCATGCAATAAAATACAGTAACAATATAAATTACAAATACATAATAATATATCTAACACAATATTTACTCTTAGAATTTACAAACAAACCGCATCTCGTCTTGGTACTTGTCCATTCTTTTGCAATTTTTGAAGTACCCAAATTTGATCTTAAAAAAATAAATGATTTAGTGTTGTTAATCAATTATGTCATAATCTAGAATCATCTAGAAGCGCGTATAGCCTAGGTGGCAGTGTGGATCGCAAGCGATCGCGTTGTTAAGCAAGCGCGGCCGGTACTCGGGATGGGTGACCGCTAGTGGCAAATTTTATGCGCGCTTCCGTGCTTCGGAGGGCACATAACAGTCGTTAAACCTAGTCGGAGGCTCTTTAGGCGGTTTGACAACATCCAACACAGGATGGCCACTAACCCATATCTCCACCAATCCGCATTGGAGCAGCGTGGTGGAGTATGCTCCAGACCTTCCTCGGTTGTGGGGAGAGACCCATGCCCAGCAGTGGGACATAAAAAGGGTTGAAGGCAATCATGATGTCATAATTTCAAAGCAGATCATTCAATCAATTACTAAGTACCACACACCATGTAGTTTTTAGACCTAAGAAGTAACTTATCTGTATATTTATACAGATATTATGTTACAGTCAGATAAGTCAGTCTCAGTTTGAAATTACCCTATGAAATATGAAATTACGTATGAAATTTACCCTTGTAAGCCTAAAGTGACAAAGTCTATAATTTTAAGGTAGAAAACAATCACCTTATTCCAAGAGTCATAAATGTAGTTGATGAGATCGTCATGTTGGTTAATGTTATTGTTGTTGATATGCATGTTGGGCGGAGTCTGGGCCGGCGGGCTCAGCCTCGCGCCGTTATGGCTGTTGCCATTGTGGCGCTTGCCCATGTGAGGGAGGGAGCGGGTTCCACTGTTAATATACCTGGAATATGGAAATATATTGTGTTATGATTTTGATATAGTATATGTTGAGCAGCTGAGTGGACGTCCTAGTTTTAGACATATTAAATTAGAAAAACTAAAAAATATACACAAAAAACTTCATAAGAAATATGTCTTATTTGGCAATATGATTTTAGGGAGTAGGTTCAACAACCCATGTGACGCAAGATTTTTATATAATTAGAAGGTTATTTTATTTTCATACTTTTTTAAAAATCTAGTTAAAAAATGTAAGTTTAAGAATTGGTATGTAGGTACGCAAAAATACAAAATCACACTTTGACAGTGACATTTCTTTGTTTACAATTTTTGGACATTAATTATATGAATCAACTATGTACATAATATACCTACCTAGGTAAAATTTGCATTTGCAAATATTTACAATCAGTTTCATAAAAATCTAAGCTGAAACAGATTGGCAAAAGCATCATTTCTCTTCGCATTCCAGTCAAGGCTAACAAAATAGGTCAAGAGTAATAAATTAATTGGCGCGAAATTTTTATTAAACAAAATCTTAAGCATGATGCTAAATGCTATAGACATTTTGTATGCAATATACAAAAAGAACAAACATTCTGTTACTAAATTGTTGTTTGACCAACAAACAAAGAAACTACAAACAGAATCGGCCATTTAAAATGGCATTGTTGACATTATGCAGTCGATCGATAAGAGAGCGTGTAGAGCGATAAAACGTAAAACAATGCGACACCACATAACTCAAAAGCTCAAAAGCAACTGATTAGCGTTACATGCAATATAAAAAAAAGTCTGGTCTTTGTTGGCTAAAATAACGGAATTATCCCAGCTGGAAATAAGGAATATTTAATGTTTCTTATCTAGTTGCATTACGACAGTAAACCAAATTGGGCTATCTTACCAATATACACAATCTAAAATAATACTAAATTTATTTCATAATCCACGCGGAAATCAAACATTATTATTTATAATACAAGATGCGTGGCAAACGTGAAAGTTAACTAAAGCGAGTGGACAATAGAACATCTTATTAACTCACCTCATATTTCTATCCATGATTAGATTTATATTAACCACGACAGGAACTTCACTACTAACAGATATTGCTAAATACTTAATTTCCTAATTACTATCTTTTTAAATAAAAAGAAATTACTCTAAATAAAATTTGTCTTAAACTACTACAGACAGAATTCGATAAACAGAAAGATTGGTTATTGGAGTTGGTGTTGGACGCCAAAAACAAGTCAATCTGACATTTCATTTAGTCAAAGTCAAATTATATTTACCACCACATCCTTCAATTCAAGTCACTCACGCATTCTGTCATGTTATGCATGATGCCAACTAATCGTTAACCGTCAACACAGTCAACAAAAGTAAGCCCACGTTCCTACAAGAACTTTTTCAACGCTTAAATGCGCGTTATTTTTTACCGTTTCGGGATAGAAGATTTATTATCTTATCTTCGATTTATTTATCTTAGAATAGATATATATAGAAGGCAACTTTACCGAAAAGTAAAGTATCTTTGCATTTTGTTTGCATCTTCTTTTACTAGTACATTCTATGTAGTCTGCTAGTCTGTGTCTTTTACTTTTTACTGTTAGTTCTTAGTACATTCTATTCTATATCTATATATATAGTCTGTGTGTTAGTCTGTGGTGAGGATGGAAGTAGAAGTGCGGTCAGTGCGGTGCGGTGCCGCCGAATTAAGTTGTTTTTAATTTACGAATAAAAGTAGACCGATTAGACGATTTTAGATGGTACACTTAAAAACTTATTAATAACTTATCTATTAATTCTTGTGAAGAGAACATGACAAATAAAATGGGGTTTGAAGAGCTGCGAGCAAAGTATAAGGTAAACCAATCTGTAAAATGGATGCGCATGTAGCTGACTTTAATCCGTATTGTAAGATTTTGATCCAACACTTATGTTTATTTCATTTCAGGATGTCTTATCTAAAGCTTTCGCTACAAACAACATCGATTTACTTGATTCATTTTCTAAGAACACAAATGAAACTGACCGAAAAGCGGCAATGGACCAGGCGTTCAGGGATAAACTCCTAGAGCTATTGATAGAAGAACCAAACACCTTAGAAAACTTCATCTGTTTTTGCATAGAATCATGTAGACGGCAGATGGTCACTCCGACCATGCCCGTAGTGTTACTCGGCGACATTTTCGACGCGCTAACGTTGAATAAATGCGAGAAAATGTTTACGTATGTCGAGAACGGTGTACACATTTGGAAGGAAGACCTATTTTTCGTGGCTTGTAAGAACAACTTACTAAGAATGTGTAACGACCTGTTGCGAAGACTATCACGTTCACAGAACACAGTTTTCTGCGGAAGAATCTTATTGTTCTTAGCGAAATTCTTCCCATTTTCTGAACGTTCGGGACTCAATATTGTGTCCGAATTTAATTTGGAAAACATAACTGAGTTTGGAGGTGACAATTCTAGTACACTGAAGGACTCGTTGGACGAGGAAATGGTTGTAGATGACCAGAAAAGCAAACTGAATATTGATTATAACCTCTATTGTAGATTTTGGAGCTTGCAGGACTTTTTCCGCAGTCCAACGTCTTGTTATAACAAAGTACAGTGGAAAACCTTTGTGGCGGTATGTATTATGCTGAGATTATTTATTATTTCATACAACTACTCAACTCGGAATTCAAGATACTAAGGATACACCACTATCTTTAATTACTATTGCTAATAGTTATGTTTTTAACACAATGTATAAGGTTAAAAGAGGTTAATTAGTTTTTTTAAATAAACTCAAGGACCTTGCAAACAGTGAAAATCAGTACCAGTACAAGTACAAGAAGCAAGTTAATAACACCAAGTTTAGTCATATTCACACAATACAATATTAACAAGTTTTGGTGCACGTGCAATGTGCATACTCCAAGAACTCACAGACAAGAAATATTTTGCAAGAATCCTCGTTGCATCAAAACAGAGAACATAATGAATAGTCAGAGTATACCATAGATTTCTAGAGAAGCAGTACAAAGAATATTAACACAAATTGTTCATCTTATTATTTCAGCACTCCGGCAGTGTCCTATCAGCATTCTCATCTTACAAGTTAGAAGCTGTCGAGCTACAGAAATCCAAAATGAACAGATTGAAGCCAGTTAACTCTGATGTTGAAATGCAGTCGAGTGAATCAGGCAAGGAGCAACACTACTTTGCAAAGTTTCTCACAAATCAGAAACTTCTAGAATTGCAGCTCTCCGACTCAAACTTTAGGCGATGTGTGCTCATACAATTCTTAATCCTGTTTCAGTATTTGACATCTAATGTTAAGTTTAAAACGTAAGTAGAATCAGCATTGCTTATTAGTAACTTTTAATATGATGTGATTACCTGCAAATCTGTGTCGGCCACACTTACATGAGGTGACCATCAGCCTCCGGGGTAGTAGCTACCTCAGGTAGGACATGAAGAATCATGTACTACCTGAGGTCGCTACTATCTACACCCAACCTCAAGCAGACGCTTTAGGTTGGGTGTAGATATCAATGGACGATAGCGACCACTCAACACCAGGTGGACTGCAGGCTCGTCTGCTACTTCATATCATTAAAAAAAAACTATTGCTCACTGGTGGGCATGGGTCTCCCCATAACTAGCAAACACCCGAACCATACTCTACCTGGTAAAGTCTGGATGTCATTTCTACGAGATCAGATGTGTAATTTGTAATACAGAAGTACCAAACATCAAACTGAAAGAAATTAAATAAATGGTTTAATTAATTATACTTATTACTATGAACTATAGGCAATAGTTCTATTTTTGCTTTACATTGTACTATTTTGTATGACAGGGAAGCACAAGAATTAAAATCCGATCAACAGGAGTGGGTGAAGGATACCACAACACTTATATACAAACTGCTCAGTGAGACACCACCCGATGGTCGTAGCTTTGGTCAGTGTGTGAAGCGCATTTTGAAACGAGAGGAGCATTGGAACCATTGGAAGAATGATGGATGTCCAGGTATGATTAGTTGAAAGGCAATTCATGATTGGGAGGCCATTTTAAATCAATTAATTTTTATTTGATAATTAAAAAATGGATGTCCACCTTATTACCAGTATAAAAGTACGTTATTCTCTCTTTCTCTCCGTCACTTCCTCTCTCTCTCTCTTCCTCTCTCTTCTAATATTAAATGTAGCATGCCTTAGTTCTGGTAACAGAAAGAGCTTCATAAAAAAATGTAACCTTTATGTTGGTCAAAGATTAAAGTGTAGAAAATGGTGTGTATCTGTATTAAATTAGTTTTTTTTGACTTTGCAATGATTGAGTGGTATTTTTCATAGTCACAACGATAGTAAAATATAATAGTATGATTTAAAAAAAAACAAGAAATTATTTTTAGAATTTCAAAAGCCGAAGCCACCTGTGCAAGTTGACACGGATGAGGTGAGGAAAACTAGAAAAAGGAGGAGACCAGTTGGCGATATCATACAAGAGTATGAAGCACAGAACAAGTTCTTTATGGGAAAGTGAGTTAGATTGTCCATTTGTATAATAGCTTCACCTATATTTAAATATCATGCTTTGTCCTAAATGACTGACTGACAGACTGACGGATCAATGCACAGCCCAAACCGCTGATTGTAGAGCCCTGAAACAAGGAGGGTTTGTTCTTTCTATTGTTCTTCCTAGGCATCTCACCTACCTCATATATTTATAAATAAATTATACTTAAAAAAATGGATGCTTAAATAAAGTTGAATTAAGAAGTAATAATTTTTTTTTTTAACAATCAATATTACCTAATCTTTGACATAGATGTATTCATAAAAGAATAATTTTGTTTTGTCCCCAGCAATGAATTAACAAAACTGTGGAACTTATGTCCGGATAACCTTGCTGCCTGTCGCACAAAGGAAAGAGATTTCATGCCATCATTAGGTATGTAAAAAATTACAATTTAGTCCTCAAGAAGTCCAACTAATCACATTGGAGCAGCGTCGTGGAGTACGCTCCAGGTCTTCCCAGGTTGTGGGGAGAGACCCGTGCCCAGTAGTGGGATATAAAAAGGGTTGAAGACAAGGACTGACGGTTAAGCTTTTGGAAGCCATTTTTTGTTGAAAATATCCATTATTTATACATTACTTTTATCACTTAATATTATCATGTAAGAGGTTAATAATAAAATTAACTTTATTTCTCACATTGCAGAATCGTATATGGTTAGCGATGGTTCCCATGCGACTAAGACTCGTTCGGGCGGGTGGGGTTGGCGCGCACTGCGGCTGTTGGCGCGCCGGTCGCCGCAGTTCTTTGTGCACACTAACAACCCTATTGGCCGCTTGCCGGACTATCTTGATGATATGGTGAGAGTTAATGCTGGAGCGATATAGATAATTAATTGTAACTGAGAATTGAGAAGTACTGAACCGATTTTGATGATATTTTCACTGTTTCTCAGATTAAAGTAAATAGTCAATGTAAGCCAATAAAAGAACGAAAGGTCACAATCCGAATTATAGTTTTCGGAGAAATGTTTGCGGACAAACATACGTGCATAGCGTCTATGAATGTTTGTATATTTGTTTATGTGTGAATATCCTGCAATTCAGTTAATATTACACACATATGTATCACATAGATAACATCCTTTTTTGAAGTCTGTTATAAAGTACTTAAAATGTTAAAATATCTGCATAGAAATACAGACACATATTATAGAAAGCATGCAATATGAAATATGAATTGTTTGTGATACCAGGTGAAGCGGATATCCCGCGAGGTAGCCGCGAATGCTGCGGCTAGCAACACCAACGACGACTCATCAGGAAGCGCGAGTGATAAACCTATTAAACAGGTAATATTTAATTTTCAAATGTCAATTGTACAATTAATAAATAAATCACTGTTTCTAGAGTACATAGATAAAGGTTTTACAGTAATATTACTTTTAAAAATAAATTAATGTACTCGATATTGTATTTTTTTAAATATCAGGAATCTGCTGAAGAAGAAATATCTGAGGAGCAGATGGAAGCTGACCTTATAAAGGAAGGAGACACCGCTGACATTGAACAGGTGTGTATTCAAAGTTGTGTAAAAACTGTGTCTTGTATAACAATGATACTCAAATAAAAACGAGTACAGTGAGACGCTAATAGGCCTCGGCTTACTGACCCTGTGGGTCAGGGTTCTATTCCCACACTCACCTCTTATTCAGTATTGTATATTGGAGCAGCATGATTGTATGCTCTAAACCTTCACCTGTTGTAAGGAAACCCGTGCAGCAGTGGGGGCAATAATAAAAGAGTTAGGTAGTCATGTAAACTACAAACTAAATATTTGCCAAACACACTATATTTGAGGCGACAATCTTAGTCCTCGTGAGTAGCAAAGCCTCCACGTGTGATCGGACTTCTTTCGTACTTGAGGTTGGACGTAGCCATACCATGGATAGTCCTATGGGTTGGAGCCACTGCTTAACATAACGTCGCTTCAGTGCTTATTTGTTCAATCTACCATATTTGCCGAAAATACTAGAAGCCGAAAAACATGTTTTTAATTTTATCTGTACCGTGGCATCGTAACAATTTTTTCGAAAATTGTAAAATTTGATTCATGGTAGATTGAACAAATAAGCACCAAGGCGATGATACGGTGGCCTGCATGCTCGTTTGAACAATAAAAAATAATAATGAACATTTCCACAGGTGCCAGACACTACCAACACAGGCGAGGATGACGACAAGACCGCGCGCTCAAGGGTAACAATGATCTCTATGACACAACTAGACGCCGTCGCCGACAAACTGGCCGATTGGAAAAAGTTGGCGGCCAAATTGGGCTATAAGCCGGACGAAATAGAGTTCTTTGACACTGAGAACGCTACAGACCCCGCCAGGGCGAAGAACATGCTTCAATTGTGGTTTGACGATGATGAAGACGCGTCGGTCGAGAACCTTCTATACATTATGGAAGGATTGCAATTGGATGAGGCTGTGGAAGCTCTGAAGAATGCCAAATGATGATCACTCATGTTGGTAGACACGAAATTGAGAGTGAGATTAAAAGGAAATACTCCTACACTCTGCCACACTAAACGAGCGTGGCAACTTCACACATCATTACGATTGGTGGAAAGAAACAATATGTGACGTCATGTTATAAAAAT
>DWQL01001563.1:0-11181 GCA_018231265.1 Noctuana haematospila
AGTAGCAACGCCTCCACGTAAGACCTCAGATAGGACGACTGTCCTATTTGAGGTTTGACGTGGATGTCCATGGGTTACAGTGACTATTGCATGCAATTTTGTAATTTACCATTTAGAAATTTATGAAATTAAAATATCAGTGTTATTATAAAATATATTTAGATATAACATGACAATGTGATGTAACAAAATTTTGGACCCCTCCCCGCTGCTTGTCACACTTCGTCGACCCCTCCCTCCCCCTTAACGTGTGACGTAATTTATAGATGGCCCCCATATGAAGCACCCCTTTGAAAAGCGATGTCAAAGATTTTATCAATTTAATTATAATCAAAGTCGGAGAGCTAAACCTAGTATTTACAACTATCACATTGAATATAGCTAGCCATCTGTTCTTGACAACTTAATTGAAGTTATTAAGCGGATTTATAAACACACGGACACATCATTAATATGCAAATGAAGGCATCTTAATTAATTATCTCAGATTACTTATAAAGCTGGGTGCAGGCAATAAAAAATGGAAGCGGAGAAATGTCGCGGAATATGCTAACGGAATTTTATTTACTATTTTTTTGCAAGTAAATAGTACAGTACACGGACAAAAATAGTACTATTTCAGATAATTGTTTTGTACGCAACACAATAGAAAATAAATCAAAGGGTTAAACAGTAAAAGCAAATTGAAAATTAAATTACTCCGGTGTGTACATTGATGATGTACATTGCGTTTCCGTGAAAAGAAAAATAATTTAATATTTTTGCATTCATGTTGTTTATTAGTATGTACCTACTTGCTTATGATATTTTTGACATTTTGTTATTTTAATTTTATTTTATTTAAGTAAGTTCTTACGTAATGTATCGCTGTTTATTATTAATTTATTTAATAATTTTGTACACGTTATTCTTAACTGACAAACAGTACAAAAGAAATTCTGTACACAGGCACTGCTTATTTCTTATAGTAATCTCTTCCAGCAGACCTAGATCTGGAGAGGTGAACGTAGCACATACAAAATTATATTTAGATCTTATCAGTCTTTCTTATTAATTGTCATTTTCAACTTGGTTTTAACAGCATTTCGTTGCACCGAAGACTTCCAAACTTCCTACATCAAAGAGTCGATGGAAACAAGCCAGTCTAACAGCTGTCTAGTCCACCAGTACATGTGTCGCGAAACAGCGCGCGGATACCTCGCGCGTTTGACGGTTAACTGTACTAAAAAAAATGTTGTGTAGTGATTGAAAAAATAACAAATATTTTTTAAAAGTGCGCTTGTAATGTTGGTACATTAAAAGTAGGTTGAGTTGAGTGAATAACTGAAAGTAGTAAGGAAATAATAAAAATTTTCTAAATCAATCTTATATTTAAACGTTTTGGATTCGACTCTTTTATAAATGTACTCTCGTTCACTTAAGTAATGACTATTTTAAATTAAAATGTAAAAGCTGCAATGTATTTTTAACAGATATTAATTTTATTTTTGAATTTTTACATGTAAATTTAAATGAATTACAAGGAATCGTTTAGTCAAATGTAAATTTTTTAAAATTATTGCAGGTAGGAGGTACCTATTAATAACCAGTTAATAAACAAGTTGTGAGGTATCTTAACGATTTATGAGTGGTTTTTACAGACTTCAAAAAGGAGTAGATATTATGATCCCTGTATGTACTTTTTTCTTTTTTTGTATTATTATTAAAATGCCTACGTATTAGCAAGATACGAGTAAGACAAAAAAAAAATATGATCTTAAATATAACTTTATACGTACTATGCAGACAATATTATGTTGATAAGAATATTTTGTTTATATAATATTAAAAACTGGTTTAAAATCTATATTTACAATAGATTTTAAAATAAAACAAACATCTGACCATCGTGCCTACCTACTATACACGATGGTCAGATGTTTGTACTTAGCTATATTTTTAATTTAATAAAAAATCAGAAATTAAAGTTATAAGTGAGATAAAAAATTGGAAAAATTATATACGTAATCGGTTTTTTCCCTCGGATAAATTGAAAGTGGATCCCAACACCACGCAGTGTCAATCGCCAAAATTAAACCGAATTAAGTGAAAGTTATTCTCAGTAATACCTAAATGTACTAATAATAATCTGTCAAGTGTAAAAATGAAATTTATTAATAATGACATTTATTACCCACTAATTAACATATTTGACGCGATGTTGTAATGCTGGAATTGTGTCTGAATAATTTAGGGTTGAATATTTAGTAGTTTTTGAATATTTTGTGCAGTGGTCTAGTAGTAGTAGTAGTACTAGATTAGATGAACCCCCAGGGGTCCACTAGAGGCTTGACGGGTGTACGTTAAAAAAGGCAATTCTCGCATCGTTCCTAGGTACCTATATGTTACTCGTGTTCGCCAAATGCTATATATTTGACTTTAGGTAGGACATTAAGTTATTGTAAATACTAAATACCTTACAATAAATAAAACAATTTGAAATTGAATTGGAAATTAGGTAGGTACTCGTTAATAAAAGCAATTGAATGAAGATTTAGATGTCCTAGATTATAATATAGGAGTCAATAGGTGGTAGACTAACGCGAACGTAAAGTTATAGTCACCGCCTCCTCCGTGTATAGAAAGAAAGAAAGAAAAAAAATTCGTCTCAATACACAACAAATAACAATAGGTACACATACAGTATAATGAAGTAAACAAATAATTTAAAAAAATTATATACTATATGCTGCAGCACTTTAAGAAAACAGGATCTCACTCAGCCCAACCGTGCAACCCGAGATCAGATACGGTTGCTGGTTTTCAGGGTGACCAAACTAATGGTTACATAGGAAAAAAAAAACCAAAAATTTTATGAAAAATACCGTACCAACCTCATAATATGATAACTATCTGAGTTCACAAGTATAACGACGCGCATACATCTACATTTCGGCATTTTTTATTCCTCTAGCTAGCAAGTCATAATAAATTTCATCTTACACTAAGACCTATAATATTCATACACTTTCACTGAAAGCAAACATTAGACTATAAATTATTTGATGCGGTCAACGAAGTCGTCCTATTAATCAATCAGGCAGTGTTTGAAAGTGTTTACTAAAATTGAAAGTGTTTTGGGCATTACAACAGAGGGAGTTAACATTCTACAAGCTACTAAGACTAGACTCTGAGATAGTATTAAAGTATCGACACTATAAATGCTTAAAATAATAAATAAATAAATAACGCTTCACACTCAGAGCCCCACAATAGGATTCCCTGTGTCGTGGGTGCCATGGACACACACAAAGACATTTACACAAACACCCAGACCGGGAACAGAAATCTAAATTCATCTTTCAAATTTCGAATCGTATGTTTTACTAACTCTGTTGAAAGGCGTATGAAGTCTACTAAACTTCAATTGGACATCGTTATCTCAAAATGGTTGTACTCAAAGTACATATTACTTATATTTGTCCTTCCAGGTATATGCCCGAACCGAATCTTCCACCATTGCGCGTTAATTTGAAAACTAAGGAAGAAACTCGGGACATACTCAGCGTGCCTCTAATAAAATATAGCATTCCAGAACTTCCAGAAGAATCTAGAAGAAAACTCATCGAAAACTTTGGTTTACGACCAGAAATCGCTATACAGTTAGTCAACGAACAAGCCCTCCTTGAAATTTTTCAAGATTTGTCCAACGACAAAGCTCGCAATCCTACTAAAGTTGCCAACGTTTTATTGAACGATCTCTTGACTGTTCTTAATAAGAGAAAAATTGATGTTTCAGAGTGTCCCTTAACCTTAGATCACTTAAGGGAACTTTTTGACCTATTATTTGAAAAACAAATTAGCTTAGACACTTGTCGGAAAACACTCGACGCACTTATTAGCAAGCAATCTCAAACACCATCACAGATAATTAAAGAAAATCAATGGTTCCTTATCACAGATGAAGCAGAAATATCAAGAATGTGCAATGAAGTAATACAAAATAATCCAAAACTAGTTAAGCAGTACAAAGAAGGAAAAGTGAAAGTATTGAAAGCTTTATTAGGTATACTGGTTAAGAATACTGATACTAAAATTGATATGTCACTTGGGTCGGAGATAATGGAAAAAATACTTAAAAAATAAAATAATATATAAATATTATAGTGTGTTTTATTTACGATCTCTATTATTAAAATAATTTATAGGGCTCGAGCGAGTGTGTCTTGTGTTTAAATTTTAAACAGGATTAACAGAAAATAAGACTTAGGGTCCCATTGACATTGATAGGTATATAAACCAAGGTTCACAATGAGTGATTCTAAAATATCCTCGATAAAAGAGTCCTTTGCTAAGTCACAATTCAGTCACGATTTATTTAAAAAGCCTTTTTAACGCCTGCTTCTTTTTAATTGCCACCGACTATGCTTTTTGCTATTACAAAAAAATACTTTGAAATGAACCACACGAAACAGCCTGGTCCTGTTAGGATGTAAGTTGTGTTTCTCGTTATAATTATAAATAGGCACAGACCAAAATAAAGTCTGTGGGTGTCTATTATGTAAATATTTTTTATAAATATTGTCGATGTTTTATGATTTTTATATATAAAAAGTGCCAACATACAGTAATGTCCGTTTTTGGTAGGTAGTTATTTATACCTACCTAATATCTGTCTCTCAGTTACAAAAATGTAAAACAAACTATCAGTAAACATGATGTTTGAAAAGAAAAATTGAAAGAATATTTAGAATTGTAAGCATTATTTGTATGCACAGTGCCGCAAGGCTGTTGTTAAACATACCACACGCGCCCCGAATAAAACAACATCAGTGGAGCTCAACTTTTCCAATTTCAAAGGCATAGAATAAAAATATAAAATTATTATGCACGTGTCAAGTTCTGCCAACTAATTTCATATTTCAATATTAGATCGTTAGTTTCATACTGACTCTACCACTTTTTTATGAGGCTGAATAAGCATTGCAAAGAATCTCGCAGTCGCCTATAAGGCAAATGGTCGAAGCCACGCTATTAATATGAAATATCTAACAGATGAGAAGGCCGGAAATGCTGGCGAAGACGCTTGCTATCTTGCTATATAAAGAATAAAAATGTACCTACCTACCTACTCATAAGTTGTACACGCTACGTCCTTGTTAGTATTTACAGAACTGACAATATTTACCTCCTAACTGAAAATACATACCGAGAAAGTGGTTTGAAATCCCTGACATCCCTCATTATGTCTTGGAATGTAACAAATACACTTACGATTACAATTAGTACTCGATCACGTGCAATTGCAGCATATCCCGCGTCCCCGATCACTTACTCAAATTCTGAATCATCGTTACGAGCATCACTTTGGAATAGGCATTGAGTGTGATCGTCCACGATGTTGTCCAAAATTTGTGCCCTACTGTTATTGGCTTCGAAAATTGTTGCAGAAATTACAGCTCCAGGTATAGACCGAACGATTATTAGTGATGGTGTAACAAGCATGGGATATAAAGTGGTTTATGGTGATGAAGATTTAACATTCATCAATGAAGTTGTGTCAGATATAGAAAAGTTAGATGGATTCAAAAGTAAGATAAATCTCAATGAAGCTATCAAACCTTTAGCTGCTGAAGACGTGAAATGCTTGATGTCGGTAGACAGATACTGCTCGCGGGAAATGGGGAAAATGAAGAGTAAGTAGGTATAAAAGATATAAGAAAAAATTTAAAACAAAAAAAACCTTTAACCTAAAGATTTGTTACAAGTTGAAAATAAGTATATACCTACCTATTAATTAATACCTAAGTATTAATAAGCAGTAAATATTATCTATGTACCTACTTTTTTCATCAGATATTAAAATATATCATAAAAATGTACAAATTAATCAATACAGTCGAATCAAATCATTGATAACCTCCTCGATTTCGAAAGTCGAAATAAATATGTCGTACATGCATTGCTTCAATCAAATTTATTTTCAGGCGTTCTTATTCATGCTCTTAAGGAGGATTGTGCTACATGTTCGCAACAAGAGAAAGAAGATGCGGGAAAGGTGGTTGCGTCCATGATGGCGCATGATCCGGTAGCGTGGAAACTTTTCCTCACCAGGTACGACAGTCTCAACAAAGTCCAAAGGATTCTTGAATAGAACAAAAAACTAAAGGTACTTAGTAGTCTTTTCTGCATTAAGTAATGTTGGAATTGTAACATTGGATAAAAATGTTTGTCTTATTACAATAATAATAATTATTTGATTTCAGGTCAGCCTTGCAAATATTACCAGAAAAAAGACACATAAAGCATGATAATAATAAATATAAAGTTGTTGGAGAACCAGAATACATAGAGAATAGTAGAAATAGATATACGATGCCGGGTGTAAGAGTCAGAGTTAAGAGATATGCAACGAAAAAAATTAATTAACATTTAAAATTTATAGGTAGATTCTGAAAAATAAGTTAAGACTGCAGTTGATATTCCGTTTTATATTTTAGTAGATACCTATGTCTTACCTACAATATTTTGTGTTTTATGCAATACCTACTATTGAGTTCCTATAATAAAGGCACTATTCCGATATTACTGATAACGTTTTAATTTTTCCTAATTGTAGATCTGATTTTTTATTTTTTTACAATATATACAACACATGCAAAAGTTTCCTATCTTTAAAATAAAATGGGGAAATAAAATATTAAAGAAAACAAAAAAACCAAACTATTATAGGTGTGTTTAGTTACCTATGTGTTATTTTATAAGGAACCCGTGATTACTAGTTACTAATAATTTAATTAATTAGTGATCTGTCAATTAGTTATGAGTTTCATTATTGTCATCTTCTTTAGAATTTTCTTTATCTTCTTTAGAAGACTTGCTATCTAAATAAGTCTTTTTGTAGCTTCCATCGGAATTGTATCTGTAATTTAAAAAAAAAAAAACTTTACTTTTATCGGTTTTGAGATGTCAATTTAAATGTATGAAAGCCGAAACCTACTCAATTTAAAGATAGATGAAATTATGAAAGAATTTCACAACAACTTTATCCATTGTACGTAGCTGAAAAAAAAAACCAAATGGTTAAAAGTTAAAAGCAAACATGCTACTTAGTGCAAAGCGCTTTATTATTAGCAGGCGCCAAAGTTGAATATTTTTTTTCAAATAGGTACATGTAAAATAGAAAAATGTTAAAGTTGTATTTATTTACATTTTCGACAATATTACAATATTTTTTTTACTGTTAAGTTTTACGTTTTGACAATTTTTTATTAAGATTCGATAGAGATATTACCTATAGTACGTAAATAAAGTGCCTCGCGTCATTTTACTTATTAATTATATTAATGATTATGTTACGACATTAATGAGGCTGTATTTTTTTATTTCATTAAAATTTGATTTAGGGCTATTTTTCTAATAGTTTATGAGCAGCAAATGAGAGAATAAGAATGAGAGAATTCCTATCTGAAAACATACGTGGAAAACGTAACTACTCATGAGAACCGAGATGGTCGTCTCAAAATATAATGTGACCTGGCGAACTTTATAAGCTCTACCACCTATCAAATGTTAGTATTAGTGATGACGACGGCGAGGGATCCGAGGAGTGGTGATCAAGGAATGGCAACAGCTTGTAGAAAAAGTATTGTGTTTAATGTTCTTTCCCTTCCGTGACGTTTTACTATAACATGAATAAATATAAAAAAGAACTTAGAACAATTTTGATGATTATGACGTAATTTTAAAATAGAATAGAATAAAAAAATAAAAATATAAAATGAAATACAAAAAAGAGGTCGGTTTGCCACAATTAGGTAGGTACTTACTTTTTTTCAAGTTTAGTCCAGTCATCGGGTCTATTGTCAATGATGAAGTGCATCACCTTATCCGCACCATCTTTCTGGCGATCCGTGCACTTTTTACAGTCGTTTTGTATTGCATCTGGGAGATTACCTTTAACAGACAAATATTTGAATATGATTTAGCTAAAATCTGACATCTACAATAGAGATTGTATTAGATATTAAGTGCTTTAGAACATAATGAAAAAAGCACTCTGGGTGGCGGTGGGTGCTTATTTGACACTGCAACTTAATAATTGATTGTATGTTGCAATATAGTTCCATATCAGAATTACATATTACTATCATTATAGGTAACATTAGCATTTTTTCATCTAATGTATACTATTATTATATTACGTAGGTAAGTAGCGAATAGTTCAATAAAATTTTATTTTTAAAAAGTAATTTTTTTAAATATTAAATTAATTATATCTATAGGTATCTATTTAGTTTGCGGCAATCACTTTAGTGTTTGGTTCACAGTCCCTTACATTTCGTGGCATTCTTTAAAGTTCCTTAATAAGCCTTTATTGTAAAATTTGGCAAAATTATGGCTGTCTACTTAGTTCCATGTAAGTTATTACGAATTTTTACTAGCCTGTTCATAAGAGATAAAAAATCTAACTTTTTAATTCGTTTCCATCAGGTGTACAATGTCCGATATCTAATAGGCAGTTGACGTATCCATTGAGCAACCTTTCACTAGAAAGTATTTCATCCAGGTTAATCCCATCATATTTTGACGTGTACATCTCGGTGTCGGCATCACTTCGATATATCATGTAAAGGAATAACACGCAGCTTGTAAGAATCTTCATGTTGCACTGAAAGAAATTTTTCATTAATTTTATTCAAGTTGTTACTTTATATTTAATTTAATTTTTAAAGCTAATATATACAAAAATAACCTGTGAAAACTTTACTCAATTTGTTTCATTCCGCCTAAACTTATCTGAATAAATACAGATAAAAATAAATTACACTAAAATAAAACTAAATTAAATTCAAATTAATTTTGGGAATGATAAATCACATAAAAGTACCATATTTTGTCAAATTCAATGAAGCAATTACTTACCCGTTAGTTATGTTTTCTTCTTTAAAAATTGTTTTATAGTAGTTTTAAGAAAAGAGGTTAAAATCTTATACTAGAAAAATCTTGAAAAAATAACTCTTATATAGCCATCTAGACCTATTACTGCAATCTTAGAACTTAGAGAAGTACCTACTCAGAAAATCCAAGAAAATTACTCAAATTGTCAACTCGGCCATACATGATCAGATGTTGTTAGGGTAATTGAATTTAACATAGTACCTACATAGGTTAGTAAATGCACGCAATGATAACTCGTTTTTGGTTTGCAATAGTTGGAATATGATGGATAGGAATTGATACTATTAATAAGTAGTGCTATGCTGGTTATTAAATTATATTAAATAGTACCTAAGTGGTATGCAAACATGCATACAGCCCATGGATATCTTCCTACTCTACATCCAAGACATTAATGCGATAAATTGCCGTATATGTGTATGCGATAAACATATTATGTTGATGATTAAATCATCTTGATTTATTATCTACTTACTTTATTTTAAGGTTGTTAAAGGTCAAAGTAAATTAACTGAAAGCAGGATTTTAAAGATTAAGGTTCAGAACGAATTTTTGTAGGAAAAAATATAATTTATTTCCTGATGGAGGAAATGGTTGAAGAGGAAATATCACGCCACAGATATTAAAATGTATGCAATTATAACATATACATACATATTTTATATTATGTATAGGACGTATATTCGCGTCGAGAATTTAGTACCTATTGGCGTTCGAAAATTGAAATTATACTTACAGTACATTTAATTAATATGTTAATCATAAGCCATCACAGCAATAATTTTGGTTTTATAACAGTGTACGTACAAAGAACCGGTCTTTCTAAAATGTACGTACCTCCTACCAACCTACGTCATATAGGTAACGTAAAACACTGTTTATATCTGGTTTTAAACTTTGGAATATTTTTATCAGGATAATGAGAAGTAAAATGTCTTACCGCCGGTTTTTGAAAGGGTAATCAAGTAATCAACGGTCTTTAATTTATGTGATAATTTGATCAACATATAACCCTTTCTCTGTCCCGTGAATCACATAAGAACATTGTAATTGTTTAATGTTGTGGTTGTGTGTGGTTCATGGACAGGAAGCCTACAGCTAACGTGCCAGACATCGTTAGAATTAGATTATACTTATCTACTTTTTATGCGTTTCTTGTGAATATTACTGTCATGTGCCATGTGCCCTTGCACTTGTTGCGTCAAAGGCCACACACAAGCAACTTTGCAAAATAGGTAAATATATTAATGATTCTACGAATTTATTTTTTTATACCTAACATGTTGTTTTCTTATCTGAATAGTGAATAGTGGTAGAGTCAATATTTTTGATATGATTATTAGTTTTCATGATCTTCAAATAACCGTATCACAGTTCACAGTAAAGTTGTTTATTCAACTATTATAAGAACATATTTTTCTCTTATTTCTGAGATTTTGCTTGTAATGTAGATTTTAAAACGTGCTCTAAGAGATGAATAAATAGAACAATAAAACAAGTAGATAAATCAATTTACTGTACCAGTTTAACAGCAATGAACACCAGTAATAAAAGACAAATTAAATAATTAATACGATACCATACGAGTAGTACCTACCATAAAACTATTTTACAGTGTTTCTTAAATTAATCTATGTATTTATATACAAAAAGAATTTTTCAAATCAGTTCAGTAGTTTCTGAGATTTCAATCAAACAAACTCTTCAGCTTTATATTATTAGTATGGATTTTAAATATTATTAGTATTTATTAGTGTACATAAATAGTTAAATAAATAAATAAAAAATAAAACGGGCACGCAAAGTCCATCAAACAGCACTTTTCTACCGTTGTGTTGCGGTTAGTACCTAATGACAATTTTTCCAACATGAATCATGTAGGAAAAAATAGATAATAGACAAGATCAGTCATAAATTAACAGGCTAACGTTAACTACGTTAAATTCAATTTTATATTGTTTGCGTGCATGAAATGACCGAGTAGTGTCAACATTACAGATATTCTTAGTATCGAGATTGTTATTGGAATATACATTGACGCAATAAATTGTATAATGTATCTTACTTATATGTGTTCGTTTCCTCGTAAAAAATAGAAGAGAATAGAATTTAAATTCTTATAAGAAGGTACTTTAGGCTGATGATAAATAATTTTTGTTGGTAATATCTCGACGGTCCCTACGTACATAAAGACATGTCGAAAACCTAGGTTTTCAGGAGAGCGTAATTTGTGTTCAAACC